>JAPYZJ010001575.1:0-39113 GCA_030522765.1 Ophioninae sp. B BG-2022a
TGTCGTTCAGCTTCCTGCTCTGCTCGGCTTATGCGTGTGGAGTCAGTGGATCGCGCCCAGTCAGGTATAAAAATACTCATAACTTCGTCAATTTTGCTCAAATTGACTTGAAATTTTGTCACAATATTCTTCAGATATTACGGATTCAATATCGACAATAAAAAAATGCAAAAAAAATAAATACCTTACCCCGCCCTTAATTAGGGTCTGGAGTGTCGACAATACCTAATTTATAATGGCAGTACTCAATGCTACAAATATCTATGGGGGTTGGATAAAGACCACGAATGTCTCATTCTGTAATCGATAAGGCTTCGGTCAACCCAGAAGTTTACTTTTGATGATTGAAACCAATTGAGGATGAACGAAAAAAAACCTAATAGATTTACGAAGGCCTCGCTGACGTACCAAATACTTCGAGAGCGTACGAGGGTCGGTACAATCCTAAAGTGGTACGGTGAGTTTGGTGACGTTCACGAAGCGCAGATTCGCGTCGTTAGCCACGTTGATCGATCACGCCCGGAGTTGAATGCCGATCGTTTATCCCTAGACACTCGTTGATGAGCGAATCGAAAAAACATGAATGGCAAATTACTCTTCCGGAGAGTAAGTTCGAGTTCTTTTATCTTGGCGTATAGCTCGAGTGTTTTTGTTGGTTTCTTAGTGGTTCTTCGAGAAAAGCCAATGACGATGGATCGTTCTCATCGGGGATGTTCGTGTGGGTCTGTTCCTAACGAGAATACGAGGAAGAATACGTACTTTTGTACGTGACGGAGGAAAACGTGGAGAGAAAAATGAAGGGAGAGAGACTGAGCAATTGAGGGAAACAGATAACGCATCGAGTATGAAAAAAGTTGAAGAATCGTGGCATAGTTGATAGAGGAGTGTGCTTTTCCGGTTGAGAGAAGCCGGAAACGTCGTAAGGATAGCCAAAGAACGAGGAAGGAAACGTAAACAAAACTAACAAAAACCAGGCAGATGAAAGAGCGAGCAAGTGAAAAGAAGTAGCTCGAAGGGGCGGATCGGAGAGCGATACCCGAACGCAACATTGAGAGAAGTAAAAATTGCGTACCAACGGTAAGGGAACAAGTGAGTTATGGCCGATCCCCGACTCGCGAGAAAAGAAGAGTGGAATATCGAGAGGCTTCCTCCATACCATAAACTATATATTGAAACACGATGCAGTCGTACATGAACCGTTCCATGCCGGAGTAACAGCAAATTCACTAGCGACGATCAGCCACTTCTAACTTTCAATAGGTTAACAACGCCCATTAAAAAAATCATCGATAAATGGAAAGATATTTTTTGCTTTACAAAATAAGCTACGCAATCTACCGACGCTGTAGTTGAAAATATTGAGTTGATTAAAAATCTCAAAAATGCTCGTCTGATATTAACAGACAATAAAAATTATTTTAAAAATATAATTTTCTTAAAAAGTCGTCATTTTATACCAAAAAATTGGTCTTGTATTTTCCCCTGCGTTTTCACTGAAAATGGCATTCGCTATTTCTGCGTTGAAACTAAAATTTGAGCCAATAGAGAGGATCAATAATTTATGATAGCTTGCAGATTTACAGTAAGTGAATATTGCTCTCCTGTGATCACGTGTTAATTTATCTACACTTTACAGGAAATAAGTAGTGGGTTTAAAATGACAAGGTATTCGAAATTACCGTCCAGAGTGCTGCAAGTTTGAAAATAACATAAACAAAACCAAAAAAATGTTAAGGTTGTTTTTGAGTTGTGCTCCACTCCATATCGTCGTCTCGGTCTTTCCACATAAGGAAAAGAACGAAAGGCAAAAATAAAAGTGCTCACTTGGGCAGCTGGGTGGTCCAGTTGAGCAAGTGCAGGATAATATTCAAGGAAAGGTGAAAGGTTGAAAAAAAAAGAAAATAACGGGAGGGGGCGTTCGTTGAACTCGGTAATTCCATATGCTCGCGACGAAATGTCTCGAGATCTCTATCGTACGGATAATAATGCAATTATTCTAAATCGTGACTCCAGCGAGCTCGTTGTTTCGAGCAATTCTCGGATATATTTCACACAGGCCTTGGCCCAAATGTCGCAGTCCCAAGAGAAGTAGTTTCATAGGACTCGAACGTAGAGGTTGAAGAGTAAGTATATGCATGTGTACACTCGAGACGATTGGTGATAGCCCATAAAGCTTAAGGTGCTCCCGACGCGGATCAGCCTTAAACTCGGACCGGCGTTAGTCTTGGTGGCCTATACGTGAACTTAATTCGTTTACGTTTCGAGGATCCTTACGGAGGTTGGCTGAAGGAAGGTGCACGCTCGAGCTAACCTATAGGTACCCGGATGAAAATTTACGAGACGCGATGGAAACTTTTCACCTCTCTACTCCTTCCCTCGTTTCCAGTCTGCGTGCAGTCGCGCGGTCCCTCTGGTGATCGTTGAGTCTAAAGGGCAGATAGATAGACGTAGAAAAGGGAACGGTGCTCTCTTTATGGACAATTTGCCTGCACTCGAGACGAGAACCTCGTTTACGAGAAATCGTCGAGACAGCAGTTACTTCGAGGACTTGAAAGACTCCGAAAGAGCTAACACGTATGTACCTTCGGAGATATCGGGTCAGAGCGAATCTGGATACGAAGGATTCTCGGTGACATTCGTCGAATGTCCGGATGACGATAAACTAAATACCGAGAGGAGCTCGGTCCTTTGGATACCCTGAACCGTGTGGGTATCACTGCTTTCCCCTGGATTTACGAGAATAGTTTACGATCCGAAACTCCCTCAGGGGTAACTGCGGGAAAAATCGTTTCTTCGATTTATCATAAAGCTTATCGATTAAGCACGAATCTAGGGAAATACTCCGAGCGAGATTTTACCTCGCTCAGCGTATTATTCACGTTTGCTTGATTAGAATTTTTTTATAGCCTGTACGAACAAAAGTTTGGTACGATCGTAAAAACAGTTTTTACCACGGCCATACGAAAATTCATGCATCAGCTTATTCTGAAAAAATCCAGTTTGGAAAAATAAAAAGAATATTTCGATTAAAAAAAACAATCGAAAACTTGAAACCGCGATTTCTCAAAGATGAAACATTTGCAAAATATAAAAACATAAAATAAAAGCATCAACCTTCTGTATTTATGAATTCTACATGGATCGATGCTGGAAATTCCATCGAAAACTTACGAGCCGATGAACAAAGAAATATGGAAAGATTTTGAGGTTACCCCGATTTTTTACATGTCCTTAAATCACACTGCAGAAGAATAGTAGCTGAGAAGGAAAATTCCTATTTCATGAGGCAGAGATGAGAAGAGAGTGGCAACGCTTTCGAGCAGACTTGCGGTCGAGTTCCTTCGTCCAAGTGGAAAAGGACACGGTGCGCTCAGACGTTCAACGAGAATATTCTCAACGATCGCGAGAGAGGAAGAAATCGGTTGCGCGGAGATGACTGTCCGATTGAACGTGATTGTGCTCCGTGCTCGACTCGGAACCAAGACCAAAGCTGTGGAACGGGAGAGGCGGCCGGGGACAACGAGAGGAATCGTCGGCGAAGTGAAATAGGTGACGATGTGGTCGGACATATTTTGGTACCGCGTGTACCTCCGGAATTTGAATTCTTGACGGTGAGCAAATAGCACACGTTCGTTTGATAGATTTACGTATGCCTTTAATGGATTCCACGTTTTAACGATACAAAAAAGATCGAAGGTCTTAAGGTATTAATAAGACTAAAAAATAAAATTATGAAACTCTTTAACCCTCTATAACTCTAGAACATGGATTTTTTTATTTTTTGTGGTTTACGAGTAATTAAAACAAAATAAGAATATACGTGCTTCATAGTTTTTCATTTATTCAATTATTTTCCAAAAAAAAAAAGGAAGAAACCTAAACACTTTTACAAAATAGAGCAAAATCATGAAAATAAAGTTTATTGATAACGTCAAATATCAAATATTTAAACACTTACCTGTCCATGCTATTCACAATAAAGCCTCAAAACACGAACAAACTATTTTTAAATAATTTTCAATTCGGAGCACACGCGAACTTCTTCAAAGCACTAACGACTTTATGAAAAAACTTCAATTTGTGACAGGCAACGCCGTTCGCTCGTTCCTGCTGTTTGTAGAATACGGTATACAGTGCAATACAATGTCAAAATTGAGTCGTATGAATTTAGTGGTAGGTCGAACGGTATGTTGCTTACAGTGTACATCATGATATAGAGGGTTAAATCAGATTAAAAAATAAGATTATAAAGTAAGCTTCTAAAACTCTGTAAAGTATTACTTATTACTGGCTGTACTTAAAAAAATCGCCAAAATTCTTGAAAATTTCAAGCATCGTAGTCTTGATAGAATAATAATACATGTATAATATAGAATTTATAAACACATGCAATTCATACTTAATCATTCTGAATAATTTAATAAATCATCGAGTAATAAATACTTCAATTTAATAACTCAATGTTGTTTCATTTTACTATGAGTCTATTACTTTAATAATTAATGTATCACTGGCGGAATTCTAAACAAAACTGGAAAAATTCTTTAAAATGTACGACATTAAAGTTTGCATCTTCTGGATGCAACGAAAATGATGTTTTTCTAGTATTCGAAAAATCTTTTGGCAGATTTGAGCTACGAAAATCGTAGAAACATTTTTTCCAATTATCGTGTAGCTAGTTACAACGTTTTCTCCATACATGATTTTGGAGAATTCGTTTCGAATTCCGTTATACAGAGTGTCCCAGGTAAGAATGTCATCCCTGAAATGAGGGGCAGGAGGGCGTGAAATTCTAAGACGATTGATATAAGCATGTATAGGTCCCAGATCAACCCCTGAATTGTTATTAATTTTTTACGACACCCAATCAGAAAACTAATAACAATTCAGGGGTGATCCGGGACCAATACATGATTATATCAATCGTCTTAGAATTTCACCCCCTACCCCTCATTTCAGTGATGAAATTCTTACCTGGGACACCCTGTATCTAAAAGATGATCCAACCGACTTTTTTCAACATGTTACATTCCATTATTATCCAAAACCAAACATTGCCCTCTTTTTATCTTCACTGAACGTCAAATCCGAAAACAAAATCTTTCAAATACTTTATCGAACCCAATCGCAAGCTTTAACCTCATGGTAACTTGACGAGTCAAAACGAATCGCGTTCGAGTCAGCGGCTCGGACAAATCGAGTGCTCTCATTGTCCAGGTGTACGAGTGAAAGCATATCAAAGTGATTTTTTGCGCTGGGTACATACGAGATTGAACTGGCTAGATAGTGATGCACAACGCGGGTACTTCCTGTTGCGATGAGTATCCGACGTCTCCATAGAGAGTTTCCCTCTTCCTCACCTGCCAACCTTCCCCCCTCCTCCTCCCATTCCAAGTTCCCACCTGACCGATCCCTTTCTTTTTCCGTCATTCTCGCTTTGTCCCTTCGAGCCAATAGTCCCCGAACGAATAACGTTGCAAATGGAGACTCTGGGCCAGGTTTTGCGTTACATCGTGGAACAAAAGAAAACCTGCGAAACAATTAGAGCCAACCGAGCGAGAAGGACAAGTTTACCAAAGTGCTTTTACGTACTGGAACTCCATGAACTCGTGTACACACAAATAAGCTCCGGAATATGTGGAGACGAAAAATACATTTGTGTGAGAGTGCGCAGATTGTACGTTCCGTACGGCGGAGGTGGGAAAGTGATGGAGGAAGGGGGGGGGGGGGAGAGATCGTAACGCCATGGCGATTACCCGCATCCTCGTTGCGAGAGAAACGCCCGGGGGAGGGGAAAAGGGAATTGGAGAGGGGCAATGAGTCGTACGGGTGGCGTTGGTGTAACACTTCGCGAAATGCTTTTCTTTGCGCCTCGTTGATTTCGCACACCGGACGCCAATGCAGGTACACGTATATAACACGCGCACGGACGTGTTATTCTTCTCGTCTCACGCTCGACGTTTCGTCCTTACGGATACTCCCACCAGCACCCTGCGTGAATTTCTTACGCCTCGTTTACTTCCTTCCCCGAATAAACGAATGTTGAAGAAAGAACTGCAGGAAAAACGAGTTTTCCTCCTGCGGATTGTCTTTTTTTTTTCAAGTTTCGTTGAATGATGTGTGTAAATGAAAGTCCGAAAGTGAACGGCTTTTTCTGAGATCCTGGAGGGATTGAAATTCAATAGGATTTTCAGGATCAAATTTTAGGATCGAAAAAGAGTTTTTTAATTAATGGGTTCAGAAATATGGTGGAATGGGTTTGAGGGTTAAAATGTGTGTTTTTTTTCGTGGCGGGTTGGGAGTGGAATATAACTTGATTTCATATTGGGTCTTTATTGGCGGGAAATAAAGACACCTTAAGAGCTCAATACGAAATGAGTTTATTTCTTTGCGCGAAGTTGCCATTTTTTTCTTGGAGTTTTGGTTACCCTTGAAAGTATTCTGCAAGATACATTAATCATTTTTTTCCTCAGAGCATTATTTACGCTAGTATACCCTTCAGAAAACTTGTAAATTGCAAATTCAATCCCTGAGAACGAAAAAAGAATAGTTTTTTTGAAAAAACTCCTTTTTTCCTGATATTTTCGTACCCCAGGAAGAATTCTAAAAACTATATTCTTTCACTTTTCCTCGTCGGATCAATATTTCATTGAGTTTGCAAAACCTGAATAAATTTGTAAAAACAAAGAAAACTTCGGAAATTTTCGAATCGCCATTATAGCCCAGGAGACGAATTCTGCACACTAATCGACCTCGAGTTTTTTCTTTCGCGGATAAACGCTCGAAGTGATTCATCGGAGTCACCGAAAAGAAATTAACGAAACAGCGCGGGGTGCACTTTGTGCGTGTTTGTTCTCCATCACTTTTTGCGATATGAAAAAACGAGGCGAAGAAATCGTTGCGCACCGTGATCGCGAGGAGAGGTCGGGAGGGGGGGGGGGAGATAGAGAGAAATAATTGGCAAGCGCGCAAGGATAGAAAGCGTGGGCGTGCAGGTTCCGCGTACCCCACCACCCTCGGGGATCTAGTCTCTCTCGGGGCTACATGAAAACCAAGAGCAAAGAGATCTCGCGTTCGAGGGACGCGAGAACGTTACGGAGGGCGTTTCGCGTCGAAAAGCGAAACGATTAATCATCCCCGCAGCTATGGTCCGCGCGCACGATTCAACGTTTTCAGCCAAGTAAAAGAAAAAAAAACGCTGTGGGACAGCCAAAGGGAGGAAGGCAGGGGACGGAGGGGGGGGGGGACGAAAAAGGAGAAAAAGAGAGATCGAGCGTGAGGGTTGAGAACGAGCGAGAACGGGGTGCTGAAGAAGAATGAAATAAAGCCAGTCAAATCTTCCCTCCTCGGGTCGAAGACGACTCTTGGTAAAATCTGATCCTCGTCGTCACTACGGTCTTATAATTTTGGATATGCGATATTCAGCTCTAAACACTCGATGGTACGTTTGAGGGTTAAACACGTTCTTTATTATAAATATTAAAAAAAAAACGAGCACGAAAATACGTTCAGTTGAAATAGGCTATGTATGAATAAAGTTTGAATCTAACACGAAAGTAAATCTAAGCTCAAAAAGTAGAGATATAAAATGCGAATCGAAAAAGAAGTTAGCTTCGGCCTAGAAAGCTTTGATTTTTTACGAAATTGAAGCCTGAATAAAGATTAAATATAAAAAAGTCAAGCCTCAAATAGTTTGGTTCTGAGAAAAAGTTTAGGCCTAAAAACGGGTTATGTCTAAATAACGGTTAGATAAAAAAGAAGTCTAGGTTTACAAAAGTTCCGACTTACGAAAAGTTCAGAGCTACAAAACGTGCAAATCTATAAAAATGTAGACCTAAAAAAGTCATTTCTAAAACAGATTTAGATACATAATCGTTAAGGCCTAAAAAAATGAGCGTCTGAATAAAAACACAATGCACTTGTACTGCACAAATCGAACAAGGCTCTCAGAACTAGCACTTAGCAAACGTACAGTTATTACGATTATATTTTTTCGTTTCTTTTCTTTTCCATAAAGTTGATTACTCGTGAATCCTCGTGTTGAAATTCGAAACTCGTTCGGTACGACGTTGCGTCACAGGCGTCTTTAGAGTTTCAAGATTTTGGCAAATCAAACGCGGTAGTTTCGATATCGCGGTGTTCACGATTTCACTTCGATAAAATTTCTTCATACCAGCTGTTTTGAGCAAACCTCCCCGTGGATATGCGTTCAGGCATACGGGAATCTTGGTTATAATGCATACACGTAACAGTATTATTATTATAGCTTAGCGAACATTACACAAGATTAGACTGGTGTATTTATACGTGCACACGTGTGCGTAATTTCGCGCAATATTTCGCGAGATGGAGTGAGGGAGGAAAATGAGAGTGCATATACAAAAGTACAGTATATGAGGGAGGGAAGGAGGAGGTGAAGGCGGAGGGGGGGGGGAGGTCGAGAGGAAGTAGGAAAGAGAGTAAAATGGTGTGTTGAGGGTCAGCGACCCCCTCGGGCCCCCTAATGATAATTATATTCGCATTAGGGTTCCTCGTCGTGAGTCGAGCTCGTTCATCAGAAGTTGCCCGTGCACCGGGGACTTTCCTCTCTCTTTTCTCTCTTCGATAATACACCAAAGAGTTCAGTAATGTACCAAAGACCTTTCACATATTTATCGCAGGCGAGAGAGAGAGGGAGAAAGGTAAGGAGGGGGGGGGGGGAGGAGGAGGTATACGATGCATTTAGGTTAGCATCAATCCCAAGTACGCTTTTTCTCAGTCGTTAAGCTCCTCCCCCCTGAATCCTCAAGAGGCAAGGGGCGAGTACCCGCTGGGGATATAAAAACAGACTTTTACGTGACAGATTATTGAGCACGCCTGATGGCTGTCTGGCTGGCCCGACCTATCTCAACAAATCGACGGGAGAAAAAAGAACGAGATCCTCTGTTCTGCTGCCCGAACAATTTGGACTGTGTTGCTAATTGGGTCGACAATGATTTTGACTCGATAAGGATATTCTTATTTTGATTAACGAGAAACTAATTATTCGGTCAGCGAATAATTTATCGGTAGTATAATAATGAGACTTTAGAAAATTGCTTTCGAATTATTAGGTTATCGAATAATTAGTCAGTATCCTAATTATTTGCTAGTCTAATGGTCATTATTATAATAATTATGGTAGTCTGATAATAATTGTTATTATTAGACTACTAGAATTATTAAGCTAAAATATTCGATAGTCTAATTATTTGGTAGTTCACTAATTGATTCGAAGCATAATTATTCGACCACAACAATTATCAAATTACTAATAATTACGATAAAAATAATAAGTGATACATTAAGTTTTTTTTATATAAAGTTGTTCCAGCTCGAACACCTTTTCGAGTTTTTACGGCACTTCTCCTCCTCTGTTCCTTCCTATTTTCCCCCACCTTGTTTCCTCCTGTCCCCCCCCCCCTCGTTTCCTCCTGCCCGTTCCTTGCGGGCGCAGCCGTCTTACCCCCTCTGGACCGTATTCACCGTGCCATTTCTGGCACGGGCATAGGGAAACTGCGGAAAACCTACGCCAGTACGGCCGGTCCCAAGTTCACCTCCCGGCCGCGGAACGAATTTTATCGAAAAATTCGATCCGCTGGCCGCTAGCGACGCCTTAACTCGCACGGCCAACGGATCAGTTCTATGTGATGAATTAAGTAATAAAAAAAATAAGGTCTAATAATTCGTTGTAGTAGTCAATTTTAATTAAAACATTCAATTCTTATCAAAAGTAAATCTCGCCGGTATATTTAAGTTTAATTAAACCCCAAACAAATTTCATCGACTGAAGCCTGTTTAAATGATACATTGGGTTCAAAATAATTGAAAAAAGCTTATTTTCCTGATGGTTTTCAGTGAGGTTCCACCTTAATAGAATCAAATATCCTATCGATAATTAGAAATCCAAGTTTTACAAATACAGATATACGCTGTACTACATAAATTTTACAGAAACTATAGATATTTCGTTATCATTAGGATTACCATAATCGCTGGTGTATGTAGTGAATCGACTACACTCTCATCGCGACTCACTCGTCCAACAGTTAAAACAAACCAAACCCAAACAAAGTCGTCCCTTTTCCTACGGTAAACACAAAAAAGTAATAAAAATGTCATGGTTCGCTGTAACCGGTAGGAAACGAAAGGCAACAACTAGTAAACTTTTGTCGAAGGATTACGAGTCTCGAAATAAGGTAATTCGAGGCACAAAAGTGTCGGAGGAGAGGCAACATTCAATGCACAATCCTCGTGGTGCACAGAGTCCAGGAAGGTATTGCACAATATCTCGAAGTCGGTCTAATATTAGAGTCTGGCCGAGCGGTTGGGCTGCATCGTAAAACGGGGTATTAGGGCCACACGTCCAGAATCGTGGCGCTCGAGACGGACGTAATTCGCGTGAAAGCGCGCGCGCGCGGGCATATATGCCCGGGTGTTCAACGGATGTTGGATAAGACGTCTCAGCTTGTCTGACTCGGTAATACGTCTTTGCAAAATCGTGAGTTCGACCCGGACGGAGAGAAACGAAAAAAGGAGAAAGAGAGAAAGAAAGATAGAGAGAGGGGGTGGGGGCTATGAAAGGAGGGAAAAAGTCGAAGCTAAATTGCAACTAGACTGTACTCTGGTGAGCTAGCTATCTCAAAAGTCTCGGAGTCGTGAAATTCGAGCGGGCTATCGCGAGCGAGAGCACAACGTTTCCAAGATACGAGCTTATGTTCGTCGTCCCCCGTCACCGTTTCGTCGATACTGCACATCTATGTACGACGGAAAAGTTCACTATACAGGGTGACTGCTTATTCGATAAATTCTTTCTAAAACGTTTGGCTTATTAGGGGTTCAAGTAATTATGCATAAAACTAGTCATACCACCATTGTTTCAACGTTAACATTATTTTTGATACATAATGCTCTAATTTGTTATTACTAATGATTATTCCAGTGGAGAAAGCTATTTTATTGATTAATACCACGAGTTATGCAGTTTTTAAGTTCTCGGAACATTCGTGATCACCATAGATCGTGTTTGAAAATTCTGATGTTTATTTTGGCGTGGGACTGAATGACGTTGACGTTCGCATCGATGGGGTGCAATGGAAATGATATTTCTTTTCATGTTTTCCGAACGTTCCTCGACAGACTCAAGCCATGATAAGCAACGCTTACATTTAGTTTTATCTTTATTTAACAATCGAGAAAAAACCGCAAAATACTATTTTTCATAACGATGAAAATAAGAAAATTAAAAATACCCGAATACAATGGTGACAATAAATGCAGCGGTCACTTCCTTCACTCCTACTGGTCCCGTTGAAATTTCGTTAAAATAAACAATTTCGAAAACGACATTGAAAAATGATTAAAATTCACGGGCTGTTGCCCTTCTTATTTATCGCTACCCCAACAAATAATGTCACACAATATACTCCACGAAACCCAATAAAATCCGAGTAATTAAAAATTGAATTCTTTTTGTTTAAATGAAAAATAAATTAAAATCAAAATACCCATTTGGGACGGTTGAGGTAAGCACGAAATTGCATTATCGAACAATTCAATCGAATTTAATTTAACTCAATTTAGTTCAATTCGAATTCGTAGAATGGAAAATAACAAAAACTGTTGAATTCGTAATGACTTAGAAACTATCGGTTTTCATGGGGTGTATTATACGCCCTTATTTACTGCAAATGAGTTTTACCCCCTTTCCCCCCTAAGAGGTAGGTATCGAATTACCAGCCACCTCATATATCGGGAGCTCTCGGCCATTTTTGAACGCTCGTTAAATTCGATTCGTTCCGGAATGGCGAGAGGCAAGAGCGACGTCCCAAAGTCGTCAAACGTACACATATCTATATAACAAACACTCGGGCATAGTGGGCGCGGTGGAAAATGAAACGGAAGAGCGTTGGAAATTGTTGAAGCGTATGCGTTCAGGAGACGTGGTCCATCGATCTGGTCGCAATAAACCGTTAGATTTACAGATACGAGAAAAACCAGAAATTCAGAATACCATCTCCATCGACGCAAAATCGGTTTTCAAATTAAATCGATTTAACGATGACGAAATCTTCGATCAAAATCCAAACCCACAAAAGGAATAAAAAATAAAGTGTAAGTTCACAATTTTTCATTTTATTTTTTAGGGTTCCGTAGCCAAATGGCAAAAACGGAACCCTTAGAGATTCGTCATGTCTGTCTGTCTGTCCGTCCGTATGTCACAGCCACTTTATTCCGAAACGATAAGAGCTATACTGTTGAAACTTGATGACTAGATGTATAGCGTGAACCGCATTAAGATTTTCATAGAAAATAAAAAGAAAAAAATATTTAAGGGGGTCCCCCATACTCAAAACTGAAACTCAAATTTTTTTTTTCATCAAACCCATACTTGTGAGGTATCTATGGATAGGTCTTTAAAGATGATATTGAAGTTTCTAACATCATTTTTTTCTAAACAGAATAGTTTGCGCGAGGACGCTCCCAAAGTGGTAAAACGGGCCCCCCCCCCCCTGTAACTTCTAAAATAAGAGAATGATAAAATTAAAAAAAAAAATGATTTTCATTACTATGCAAACTTCCACCAAAAATTGGTTTGAACGAGATCTTGTTACGAGTTTTTTTTTAATACATCATAAATCGTTATCTTTTAAATTATATATTAAGTTATATTAAATTATTTAAGTTCAAAATATTGAAATAAAAAATAAAATTTCTCTAATAATAAATAAAATTATTCCTCAACGTAATAATTTTATAATAAAAGAATTATGTATTCCTTAAAAGAATTATGTATTCCTTGAAAAGTTCTTTCACGAATTACATCTCGTCATCATTGAGTAATACATATTAATAATGAAGATATTCCTCAAATAAATAGTTACAATTTTTATCACGAAATAATTTTACTCCACCACATAATATAATTATTAATCTAATTGATGATAATAAAGGTCATGGTCTAATTGTAACTATATGATATGGATGGTTATGTATTCTACCCATCACTGGGATAGTTTTTTTAAAACATCTATCTTTGATATTATATTACTTCGATATTATGTTACTTGCTGCTACGGAACCCTTCATGGGCGAGTCCGACTCGCACTTGGCCGATTTTTTGAAGCATCATTCGCGAGAGATTTTTGGATATCAGTGTGGAAAATATTTTGACGACAGGCTTCGAGTTCACCACAAGCTGGTGTACACGACGGACGACGTCGTAAAGCTTAATGAGATCATCGAACATCTCGTCTCTCGTCAACGTCCGAACAGCAGCATGAGGAAGAGAAGGAAGGAAGCAACCTCGAAAGAGGCATGTCTCGAGATCTACACGCCAGTAGATAAGTCAGTCGAGGTTTACGACAATAAAGAACACATCCTTCAGTCTTGCTTTCTCTCTCTCATTCGTACACCCACCATACACGAATATACATACATACTTTTATATATGTATATCTATTATGTAAATGCTTTAGCGAGCGTCGTATTTTCTCGTGGAAAATCATTGGATTTCTGCTCCGCCCGCGACATGCGAGTCTCTCGTAATCTTGCCTCTGCTATAATTTATTATCCCTCCTAAAACTTCTCCCCTTAAAGATTCTGCATAATTTTCAGATTCCAAGAATACGAATTTTTATATACGTAATTTTATAGGTTGGTATGTTACATTTAATTTGCAACAGAAAGTTACCTATAGTTTTGTATTTTAAGAAAAAACTAGTTTCTTTCAATCAAGATCAGTCAGGCGGACAAAGTTAATCGTTGAGCCCATCAAGTTCACAGGTACTTTGCAGAATTATTTTTTACTATTTATTATTAAATACTAATTTTTGGATTCGTCTTATCGATTTATTTTCTTTAACTCGATTATATCGATTCATTTATTTAATTCGACAAATTCAATGAATTTGAGTGATAAAAAACTTTTTGAAAAGAAAGGAAACGACTTCAAAACCAAACACAAAAAAGTGTAAAATAACTTTTCTTTCAGAAGTCGGTGGCTTTGTTTTTTATTTCATTGGCCAACGACTTCCGAAAGAAAAGTTATTTTACAATTTATTGTGTTTGGGTTTGAAGTCGGTTCCTTTTTTTTCAAAAAGTTTTTTATTTTTCCCTTCTTAGTTTAGATATTCTACGAAAATCTTCATATAATGGCGTCTTTTTGAAAAACTAGAATCCTAGTAAGCAACAAAAGTGGATCTATGCAGGCAACTTTACGAGATATCCATTACTGTTATATACTAAAACCTTCTCCAGAATGTAATGAACACTTTCCTGAAAACCGCATCAAAATCGGTTTAGCCAAACGCGAGATAATCGCGGACAAACATATACATACATACAAACATACTTACATACAGGTCGAACTGAGAACCTACTTTTTTTTTGAAGTCGGTTAAAAAGAGCTGAAACTGCCCGCGAAGAGAATCGAAGGAAAATGGATGGATCGAAGCACGGATGGCTTGTCGTTGCAATTAAGGTCACCGATATGGCAAGAGTGGGAAAAAGTAAAAGAGGAAAACAACCAGTGGCGTAATTACACCGAGGGTCGCGCGGGTGTACGCATCGTAAGCTGCATTGTTCATCGATGTGCAAAGGGCAAAGGGAAACTGCGAAAGAGGGTCGGGAGGAAGGTACACAAGCAGAACAGCACGTACACGTGTTTGTTTCTAAGGCAACGAGGCACTTGTCAATATTTATCGACTAAAAAAACGTAACTTGCACCATTTTTAAAAACACGTAAATGGATTTACAGAACCTCGCAAATTTTACAATTGAGTTTTCGCATAAACTCTTGAATTTTTTTAATCAAACTGACCATTAGAGTCTTTAAAATTCACAGACAAAGAACTTGGTAATTTTAATTAGGCTCAAAAATGTTTCATTTTTTAGAAATCTTGGTTAAACAATTTCAGCTATCTCTGTCACATTTACACGTTGCGTGGTCTGTTTATTGGGTTAAAATTTGCATAATTAGAATGCAACGGCCTTTTTTCTTTAATTTTTAGTTTCAAGGTCATTCAAAATTGAATTTTGCAGATTTAGGCTGTAGTTCGCCTCAATTATCTGAAAAACATTAGGTGTAGTAAAAAGAAATCCATGATTTTTCAACAGATGGCTACAGTTATCTGTATCTCGCGTTGTGAAAGTCCGATCCAGTTACACGAGATGACGTTAGAAAACAAGACTTCGTACTAAACAAACCTTTGCGATAGTTTTGTGGATGGTTCGCCACAAAAATAATGGATCTCTTATTACTGCACCTAATATCTGCATGATTTTCGTGACTTCAACCTGCCAAAAAAGATTGGTTCGATAAGACGTCTGAAGGCAACAAAACTAAGGTCGCATCAGCGAATAGTAAGTAGAAATTGACAGGAAAGGGTTAAACTACCACAGAAGAGGCCAAACACCTGAAAACCTTTAAGGTTATACTCACGAACTAAGGAAAAAGAGAAAAACGTATATACGTATACACATTCGAGTACACAAATTTATCGTAGTCTTTTTTCCCTTTGGATAACCCGGTCTCACTCGATCTTCGTACTTCTGTCTCGTTTTCTTTCTCCGTTCCGCATTCGATCTTGCTGTCTCTCAAGGAAGGCCACAGAGCTCTCGGTACCACGCCCGTTTGCTGTTTCAATTTAACTCATCCACCAAGAATCAACGATCCATTATCACGAACGCCATTACTCACGTACCTGGCGTAAGCAGGCCCTCCCTTCACCCTCGAGCTTTACCCTTCCCCCGGATCCTTATTTTTCGTTCTGCGTCTAACGTTTTAGTTTCTTAAGGTCTTTATCCACCACATTGTTTTCCCACACCAATTTATCTGCGTTCAGTAGCCGCGTGTTCGATTCGACGAGATTTCGTTGTTTCTTCTTTTCTATCAATTTTTTTCAGAGGCTTTTTTGCAATTTCTCTTGGAATTTATGGTTGGTTTTTTGTTTTCGATCTTTTTTCTTACGTGTCATATTTTTGTTTCCACTTTCCCTTCTTGGCCCAACGAGTAAATAATAAAATGTTGGAACCTCTCGTTCCACCATCTCGAGGAATTCGAAGTAGCCTGGTGATGCGATCGATTTCATTCCCGAAGACGAAACGCGTCTGGCCATAACAGACAGTTTACTTACACAACAATTTCCACTTTTATTACGTTTCCCCATAGTTGCGGCTGCATGCGCAGACGACACGCGATATAAAACGTCACGCAGAGTGCCTGACGAAGTAGAGAGGAAAACAGACGAAAAAAGGAAGAACAAAGTGCATCAGCTCGCACGCGAAGAAGGATGCGAAGTTTCCGATTCGGAACGATCGTACAAATGACAAAAGAGGCATCGAGAGAATTGAGCCACCATTGGAGACACCTCAATCCTCAAGCAGATGCACGCGAACGATTTCGACCCCAAGAATCCTTCGAGAAACCTGCTTCGGTAAGCATCAGCGGAGATAGTACAATGATAACCTTCCATTTTTAAAAAACATCGTTTCGTTATCTTTGTATATTGTATATTCATTTCATCTTTACTGTGATTCATAGATTACAGTTCTTCTGTTGAGTATTGGGTATAAGATATTAAAAAATATCAAAGTATCGAAGAAATTCGACGCGGTAATTAGGTAATGCACTCTCTAATCGATTTTTACTGTACTTTCCTTCGCAGTCCATAATGTCCCTCAAATTAGAGATACCTTGAAGGTAGATGAGGCTGAAGTTCGCAACGTTGCGACGCAACGAACATAATTATTTTTTAATTTTTCTATTTCTTTGTTTTTACTGTAATCGTAATTAAAAGACCTCAATAATTATACAAATCTTTATCGTGATAATATAGAATTCAAATATAAGACAAAACATTTCGCCAAATAATAAATTTGAGGAAATAAAAAAATGAGCAAAAGAAATTTCGTTGCGTCGCAACAATGCGAACTTCAAATCCATTAAGGTAGAGCATCAATTAACCGAATTGACGGGGACTGAACGCCTTCCGGCAATAGGAAATTTGTGATCGATTGACTCCAGAAAACAATGGAATTCTTTTTACTACACCTAATATATAATATATCTAATCATATAATTCAGAAAGAAGAATAATATTAATAATACAAGTCCTTCTTTCTTGAATTCCGAATCGCCATTGTATTATTGAATAATCGACTTTGTACTGTGCCCTAATAGCAAAAGTGGGGCCGTAAAACTAGCGAGAGAGAAAAAAAAGGAGGATTCGTACTTTTATAGCAAATTTGTCACGGTCATGCTATTAGCAATTGGACCAACGTTATCAACGATATTCCAAATTCTTCACGCTGACATTGGAAATTACGATTGATACCGAGCTGTCTATCGTGTTCATAGAATCTAACAAAAATGGCGAAATCGATCGAAATTCGGATTCCAAAAATGGCGGAAAAATCGAAAAACAACGGTAGCGAAAAAAAACGTGTACAGAGATAAACTCTTCGTCTCTCAGTGAATAGTTACTTTTAACATGCAACCGTAACGAGTACGAACGATAACGGGTGGTTTACGCGAGGCGTTCGGACGTAGCGAGATTCCCTTTCTCGCCTCTCTTTGTCCCTTCCGCTTTTTCTTTCTTCAGGCTGTTGGTCAGTGTATATTTTGCTGACTGGTATAAACGCTAGGTCCTGCTCACTCGTTTGCATCAACTCGCTCGTTAATCTTCTAGCTGGCTCCCTAAATGACTGATGGACCTCACGCTCTACACGAATGAACCGGCAGCTATACCGTCTTTCGCCTTCACCTATGGTTGTACTTGTACGAGGGCTCGGACACGAACGAGCAACATTTTCTCTCACACTCAGCAAAGAGGAAGAAACGTTGAGAGGGAAAGAGAGAGAAGGAGATTTGATTAAATTACATTATTATTATTTGTGCACCAAGACGTACTACATCTGAAGAAGCACACTTGGGCGCAAGTCCCAATAAAAAATATACGATTCGAAAAAGTATCCAAAGGAAATGGATCAAAATTGCCCCACGTCCTATAACCAAGTGACATATCTCAAAAGAAAAGATAAAAATGTGTAAAAAAATATGGCATACTTCCTAAGTTCATTTTTTTACACCTTCATATGAAAATATTGCTATGAAAATAGTTCAGGCGCTGTTATGAAAAATTCGTTCGTATGAGTATTTATGGACTGATTTAAAAAATTCTTTTATTGTTTGAAAGGGTACCCCAAGGTAGTCCCACTGCCATAAAGTTAGGTCTCCGGTCTCCAGGATCCTGGAGAAATGAAAGTAAAATCTCAAAAGTAAGCTCATTTAGCTCAAAAGTAAGCTCAAAAGTAAGCTCTTTCAAATAAAAAATAATTTTTTTAATCGGTCCATAAATACTCATACCAACGACTTTTTCATAACAGCGTCTGAACCATTTTTAAATCGATTTTTCCATATGAAGGTGTAAAAAAATGAAGTTAGGGAGTATGCTATATTTTTTATACATTTTTATCTTTTTTTTGAGATACGTCACTTTGTCATAGGACGTGGGGTAATTTTGTATGGATTGTGATCCATCTCCTTTATGAATGTGGGAAAGTATCTGGTTTTATCTAAAGCAGAAATATTAAATTTAAACATTAATTAATGATGCAATAGATGATATTAAATAGAAGAAATCAAAAGTAAGAATTCGGAGACTGAGGGGTCGGTAGAGCGTCACTGCAAAGGTAAGGTTTTAGTTAATACTTTGACTGCCACGGGGGTCACCAGTGACCGGAGCACCCATATGAAGTACGTTGCAGAAATTTAGCGTGGCGGTCAAAGGGTTAATCGGATATTTTCTGCTGATTACGAATATACACGAATTTTCGCCGAAAGTACAAAATTCGACGGGGACAATGCAAAAAAAAAGGCTTCTAGAATATTTTTGTGACATTTTTCCCTGAAGAAGTGGAGAGTTCAAGGCGAATTAAATGGTGGGTTTGTCTTCAAGGTATAAAAATACATCAATGTGTACCTGCGATATGACTCTAAATGTCTGAATATAATAATTACACGCAAACCAAGATGCAGGAAAAATGAAATAGAACAAGAATCAAAATGAATGGGGCTAAATGAATATCAAATGCGAAATTCGGCTTGACCCTAAACGGAATAAGAATTTATAAACTAATATTTAAAATTAAGTACAACGAACAAATTAAGCTGAAATATTTCATTTAAAGAGAGAGAGAGTGAGGGAGAAAATAGAGACAGCCCTTCGGGCGTATGAGTTGAGGAACGTGATGTACTACATTACTGTACCGATATCGTACATACCACAATGTAAAGCCACATAACTGAGTATCCCTGCGAAGAGAGAAAGAGAGAGAGAGAGGGAACGACATTTGCAAGCAAAAGGGTTGCACGTGGTGTGGAAACACGCGAAGGGTGACGAGAGACCGAGAGGGAGCTAGAAAGATACGATCGAAGAAGCAAAGGGGTAAACTCTCGCGATCCCGTTTGCACGCAGTACACGATTACGATCATCCACGAGCCTGGCTTCTTGCCACGTACAAATATGTCCGTACGAGCTTTTCCGTCCGAAAACAACACCTTTGGTTGGTCTCCCACAATTCTCTCGTTCAATCAAACTATTTCTGAGCACCCTGAACGATTGAACGATGAACAAGTACCAGTGGAGGTACTTTTTGAAAAGTCTGCATTTTTGCAGTTAACTAAATTCGAATCAATAGCGTTTGCCAATAATTTTCACGATTATAGGCCGGAAAATTCCAATGTTGATACCCCACTAATTTCTTTCTTAATTATAATCTTTTATTAAGTAGAATCATACATTGTGTCGATCGATTGGAAACCCTGATAACCAGGAACGATAATTTTCATTCGACGGAAGTCATTCTCATGAAGGTGCAAAAAAATTGAAATAAAAAAATATTGAGATGAAAAAAATGAAAAAATCGAAGAGATTTTTAGAATTTGTGTCGATTGGTAAGCAACGACCATGACAATCGTATAATCGGTGGTCGTTGGAAGGAATTTCTATGTTCATGCGTATCTGCCCGTAAGGCATTCTCGCACGTGCCTAATAAACATCACGGCGAATATACGACGCACTCGAGATCTCGCAAACTCTTCTCATATATTTGCAAACTGTAAAAACGAGCATTGTTGCGGATATTTTTTTCTTGTTTCTCCCTATTAGCTGTTCAACTTATACGGTCGTTGGGAATTCAAGCGAGAATACGGAATAACTTTCATGGTCGAGATCTTAACAGGCATACGTGACGAAGCTGTGCCCGTATCCTTTTCTTTTCTCTTTCCGCACAATTACGTTTCCTTTTTTTTTACACTTCTAACGAGTCTTCAACAAGTGCAAAATTGGATGCAATAAAAAAAATCAGAATTTCCGTTTGAGCAAAATTTGCGAGGGCCGACGAACGCGACCAACCGCTGATGACCTCAGCTTTGGGCAATCGAGTTTTTTTGTGTCGCTAAAATTAGCTTGCCACAAGTAAACAAGAATTTTTACTCGAGGTATTCCACTGGATGGTAAAAAATCAACCGAATTCTTGAATATTCGAGAAATTATTATTCTTTATGGCATATATGACACATGAGTTATTTTCAAATTCTTCAGTCAATAATTCAGTACTCAATGATTTAATCACATTTCATGAATAATTTTTTAATATAAAATTTATCATGTTTTTCGTGAATATTTTTTCAAAATAAATTTTCACAGAATAATTCTGTGATATATATAAATACAAGATTGATGTTATTATTGACATTCACGAACGCAGCAGCAAAATTTTCAAATTTCAAATACCACCAGAAAAACCTTAAATACTTTTGGTTCCATCAACGAGGTTTTCCGTTTTATCGTTTTACATTCTCATTGAATAAAACAGCTTCGAAATAGCAATCAATTACAGAATTCAAAAAACCAATTGAATTTATCGTATTCTCAAAATCCCACAAAATCGTTTAATTCGATTTAACATTTTATACGTTAATCGTTTTTCTTTACAGAATAACGAATATTGACTGTATTTCGAATTATACATTAATTTTATACGTAATTATACGTGACATTAATTTTTCGGCTCGACATTAGTGTTGACTCGGCGAATGTGATTTTCACGGTCGTCCAGTCTCGATTACGATCGAGGCATATTTTTTCATATCGGTATGTTTTTCGACTCGTTTTGTTTTACGTCTCGTTATAAAATCATTGATTTTACAGAGCCCGACGTAATCCGGCAATCCCGATAAATCGCATTGTGAAAATATTTGAAATTTTGAATCATTTGGAACTCCGATTATTTTCGGGTGGGTCGGTACGAGGATTTTTTTTTAACGAATTTGTCAAATACCTCCTCTCGCCCCGTTCTCTCCATTTTGGCTGGCTGTACGGTCAACCAGTCGGCTAATGGACGTTTAAATATTCGGTATTCCAAACTTCCATCGCGAACCGCGTATTCAGGGGGTAGTTTGGAGGGTATATACGCGCGGCCAGTTTTGAACAACGGGCAGCGGAAAGGTCAGCGAGCGTGCACCAGCGGGCTCAAAAAATCGATCGCGAAGCCGGCATGAAAAAAAAGAAACAATGGCAAGGGTTGATAGCCCCGGTACGCCGGCGTGCCTCGTCTCTGCTTCCTCGTAAGAGGAAAAAAGAATGAACGCGACATCGGTTTTTCCCCTTTCGTCAAATAAATTGTAAACACGCTTAAACGTGTATATCGTGAAAATCGCTAAAAAAAAACGCCGCTGAGTTTCCTTTCCGCTTAATGTGTATTGAGTTTACCTTTCCTTTATGCCAGGTATGATTCCGATTATTGTAACAAAAAACCAAACTTTACGAAGAAAAAACAAACAAAAAACAGAAAGAAAGAAAAATGAAAAAGTTGCAGGAAAACATTGGCGAAGGATTTCATATCGAAATCGTCAAATTTTCTGCGATTGTAGCTTTAATGTAGTTGGATTTGATTATAAAATTTTAATTATTAATTTTTTAGTGATTATTTATAAACATATAATTTTTGTAATTATTTTTTATGAAATTTCAATTTAAATCATAAAATTGATATCTTATAATTAAAAATTCAAATGAAATTCAAAATTGTAATTATAAAAATTGAAATTCCATTAGAAATGGAAAAAACAAAAATAAAAATCGATCACGCAATCGGCTTGCAAAAAATACCTATGTAAGGAAATTTTGGACCCGCGGAGTGTTCTCAACTGTCTACTTTTCTTTGCGAAGAAAACGTGGCAGGATAAAGTGTGAAAATAGAGCGAAGAGCGACGTTACAGTGACCGGAAGTAACGAAGAACTTGGGCTGGAAGTTTCGACTTTCTCACTAGGAAAGTTCTTCGTCGAGTCTTGTCGCCTTTGGGACGCCATATTTTCATCGTACTCTCATTCTATATGTCAAAAACGAATTTACTGATGGACGATCACGACCATACTCATTTTATAGGCGCCGAAAAATATTTCAATTACGTGTTTATCCCTCATGAAAAAAATCACGAAATTGCGAATGGAAATGCCTCTTCACGGTTTTATTACTGGAGGAATTGAATTTTGAGTAAACTACGGGGGAAAGTTGAATATTAGTGGCAGGATGAAAAAAAAAAACATTAATAACAGCTCCACGATTGTTTTGAATGAGCTTAATGGTCAATTATCCGCTAGATCGAATGAATAATTCTTCTGTTATGGGTAAAAGCGAGAGAAAGAGGGATGCGGACAGACAGGCAGAAATAGATGGTAAGAAGGGCTGGACGGTTGTTGAAGAGGGGCAATAATGACGCAGCAAGAGACCGATTAAATTGTCCGTTGTAATTTTGAAGCCTGCCGGACGTTGGTACCTCCATCTTTCTCTCTCTCTCTCTCTCTCTCTCCCTCTCTGGTCTTTCAGCCGAGGTTCAGCATCTCTCTGACGTAACAGGGGCACAAAGTAGTCCGGTTATCCCTACACGGACACGTTTTCACTTCGATCAACCTGAGCAGCAAATTTTTACCGAAAGCCACACTGCTAACCATCAGAAGCAACGTAATTGATCCGATGGGTATCTAACCCGATAAATTCGTTATCGTTGAGCAACGATGGCTTCTATAACAGGGTCCAATCATTTTACACCAACCTCTACACTCCTGTAGCTTCTCTCTTCTCCCTCTCGTTCTCTCGTCTTTCATCCCGAATAACGAAGAGAGCTCGTATTCCAGCGACCCAAACCGAAGCTCCATCATCAAGCTTCATGGAGAATATCTCGTAGCCCGGACTCCCGGGATTCCTGACGCGGCCTAATACAATTTCATTCGGTATACACAATGAACCACGCTAAATATTCCTACCTCTCACTATCTGAACGTGATACCACTCGCTGCGTCATGTACCATCATTATCAAACCAACTCAAACTATGTGGCGTCCTTAAACGACGCATTTACACGTCTAATAGAAACTCCAGTGATGGGGATCAATTGTATGGAAATTAGGTTGGGATGTCGGCTCAATCGGCTCAACAGTGCGCACTTTGCATAATTAAGGGTCTTCTTTTTTTAAATCAGGCTTAAACCTGATTTTAAAAAAATAATTACTTGATTACTTATTTAAATAATTAATTTTCCTTTTTAATTACTTTTTATATAACTGTTTTTGAATAATTATGTTGAAGCTTTCAGTGTTGTAATAAACCGAAAATGTACATGTAATTATTTCTTTTCTTGAATTTTCTTTCGTAAATCGAAAGATCGAAAATCATTTTCATTTTTGTGGCTTTAATTTCGGAATTTACAACGAAAATTAAAAATAACATTTTGAATAGCATTGGAAATAAGAAATTGAAGAAATCATTCGGAGCGAATTGAAATAATTAACGAACGATAATTGCAACTCTAATTGATACGAGAGCTCTCTCATTACGTAATACTGTTTGTTAGTATTTAATGAAAAGCTCGATCTCCCCGCTAATTCTACTGAAACATTACGAAGACCCTGGTAACGAGTTGGAGGGATTTCGCTCGAAATGTGACATAACCGAATTACACGGAAAAATGTCATACACACACATACTGCAAGTAACGAATATCGACACACAATTGATACGTTCGTTCGTAAAACTCGTCCGTTATGATAATAACGCGATATCGTGAGGTAACTCGGGGTTCATTTTGCATCATGGAGTCATCTGCAAATGGGTTTTCTAAGAAAGAGAACGAGAGAATACTTGTTAATCATTTTGACAACGAATCGTAGCCTTCATCATTTACAACGTTTTATCATATTCATTGTACGAGCTAGTCGAACGAAGCAATACCCAACTTGTCACTACCATTATATGGGTCACATTTTATATAGATTTAAGTATATAAACAAATACAGCAGCTCAGCTTTCGACTACGCTTATGAAAGTCCGATTGACTGGAAATGGAAGTCCTTTGATACGTAAACATATATTACCTAACAACTCGTCCTTTATGAATAAAAGATGAGAAATATTGATAGATACGAATATATTAAAAAATCATATTTTATGAATAGTAAAATTAATCAAAAGAGTTAGTCAGTTAAATACGATGAATATACCCCTATTCCAAAATCCCCGCACCATATCTCCAAAATAGAATTTTTGAAATTCCATTATTGCGTCCAAACGAAAATTTGAACCTGTAATGATGTTCAATTCTTGTTGCAAGATTGCATATTGACAGTATATGAATATTCCTTCGATTCAATGGGAGGGCATTTATTTAAACCCAACAGAATAAAAGTTGCAGTCCTAAACCATGACGTTATTCGAAATTACCTTCCTTTTCTTCATCGCAATTTGAAAAGCATCGTTATATTTTTAGCAAGTAATTTTAACCCTTTATGGTGCAAAGCCGTTAAATTTGTTGATTTTATAGATACTAGGTGGCCAATAGGGTATTCTTAACAGAAATAATAATTTTTAAAAAGTTATTGAAAATAACATATCTGTTATTTAAAAAAAACTATCTGTTGCAGAAATGCAACATTACATCAAGTGTGCTAAGAAATAAGCTTAAAGTTGGGAAATATGAAATTTTTTAAAGCAGTTATCTTGCTTATTATAACACAAACTGATGCCACATTTTCAAATATTACTATTTCACTAAAAAATAACTTTTCGTAAACGAATTCAAAAAGCGCGAAACAGTTTTGTACTCGTTCGTCACTTCAATGAAACATAAATACAAGTGCCGCCATCTAGTAAGCTCGTTTGGGACTAAATCGATAGAATGCTTTGTTGCCGTTGTACAACATCGAGTACAGTCGGTCTATGGTCATTTACTATGTTGTTAGTTCTATTTGAATGGCATGTTGCAGAAGTACAACATGGCTCCATAAAGGGTTAATTATCGGCACGCAAAAAAAAAAAAACATTTTTAGAAATACTTCATTCGCTGCACAAACTTTCGCCATGACTCAATTTATACGACTCGAGACTAATCGACGGCGCTGTGAATTTATTCATTAACAAGACCATCAGGACGAAAGAAACCCAAACAAAGTGCTGAGAGGGAAAATGAATAATTCGATATCCCCGATCCAAACGCAACGTCATTTGTCCCATGGGGTTGTTCCAACGATAGGTAACATCAGGGTGGTCATTTTCACCGTAATCTTGGAAACAAAACCGTTTTGAGGGCCCCAATGGACGGGGTGGTAACAATAAGTCACGTTGAACCGCGAGACCGCTCGAAGAAAGAGAAGAAAATGGTAAAAGCGAATCCGAGAGGCTCAAGATACACGAGACGACAAAAAGGGAAGGAGGAGCCGGAAGAGAGCGAGCGGCTGGTAAAAGTGTACAAACGAGCGAGAGGAGCCCGACTACCGTCGAGTGGTGCCAGTCCCGGGGTTAATTAATTGTATAATTAATCGGGCGAACGAACGCGCAGGGACACGATAGACGGAGCGAAATTGAGTGAAACAAAAAAGGGAGGAAGACGGAGGAAAAGGGAAGGGAGAGAGGGGAGATGGAGAGTGAACGGACCAGTCGTTCGGACCAAGAGAGTGTGTAACTACCTCCGAGAGGGCTGTCAAGCGCAGAGGTCGAAGGCTCGGATCTGACCGATGTCGACCTGTCCGAAACCAGTGGCGATCTCCTTTGTCGCGTGTCCAATCTACGCAACGGTCAAACCTCCCACTGAATTAGAAACGTCTGCAAAAACCTGTCTTCAGCGTCGATGCGAAAGTTGGCACAATTTCGCGGACTGCTGACGTAGCTGCTCCTGCATTACGACTTTACCCAACTAGAATGGAACATCCGAGTTGGGACTCTGATTACCGGCGTACGAAAATAATATATTATTGTTGTTGTTGTTTTTTGGGACTCGTCTCGATGCATCCGCATCGATCAGGTCGAACGTTAGGACTTTACGAAAGACATCGATTTCTTTTGATCGGACTGGAAGAAAACCTGTCCATGAATATTCAACGGGTAAGAATCTGTGTTCGTGATTTCTTACAGTCGCGAGAAAAAAACATTACCGCTCGTATATCCCGATACCGAGAAGGAGACTCATAGAAGATGTATTCAATATTGACCCGAGGAAACGTTAAGTAACATCATTCCTGGGATTTACCAAGGGCACCCGTTTGACCCTGAATTAGGGTCACCGAAAAAACACTCCGAATTATCTTATTAATTTTTTTATTGTTTTATATGAATATTTCAGTTTTCTGTAAAGGATTTCGATTGGATCATCCCTTGGATTATTTAACGATAAAACGAACTTACCTGTAAGTGATATTTGATCGTAATTGTATGAAGTGCCTATTCCGAAAGATCAGCATGTAGTACCTCTACTCGTTGCCTAGTAACCACGTATACAAAGTCCAGAAAATTTGTCCGTAGTGGGCATTGAATCCCTCCGCGTCCAATGTTTCTTCATTTCTTTGAAGTAGCCACAACGTTTCCGGGGAATCTCTCGAAGAGAGATGGGGATGTTAATTATTTAAATAAACATTGGGAAGGGACTCTGATCTTTCGAAAGAGGCGCTTCACACAATTACGATCAAACATCACTTAGGTAAGTTCGTTTAATCGTTCAATTGTATTCACGCCTCTTCCTCAGATCAGCATGTAGATGTTTGAAGTTGTGGTGGCATAAACCGTTGTCAGCGTATAATTTTAAATAATGAATTGTAGGCAATATTATAATGATTATTATTATTAAACATTTGGCTTTCTTGCTTAACTGTTTAGAATTGCCTGAGCAAATAAACTTATATCTTGAATAATTGAGCAGTTGTAAAATCGAGCAAAATTCTGCCACTTTTGTGTCCATCCAACGGTACTTCTGATGAGGTCATATATTTACACCTTTGTTTTACACCTTTTGTTTTTGTCGCCGAAGATGATGCGTGTCTTGTACTGTGAGCTGAAAAGATGTTTTTATCGATTCCACTCTTGCCTAGGGTGTTTTTTTTCACCCACTTGCTCAAAGTTTGAGATCCGCTTCCCTTTGAGGTTTACGTATTACGTATCCCGACAAAAAGTGTCTCTGATGTTCCTCGGATGTGGAAAAATCTCCGAGTATTATAGTCTTTTCCAATCTGAGGATCATCTAATAGTGATATTGCTGATCGAAGGGTATTAAGGGAATTGTATGCTGCTCCTTTGTTGAATTCACCGGCTAATGCTTTTAGAACTTGTGTATTTGATGGTTTATATGGATTGATGTTTTCTTTTATGCAAAACGTCTACCAATTTTTTGTTTTATTATACACTGTCGTATTGTGTGAGCGAAGATTTCCGAATTCAGCCGATCATGATCTCGCGTGCCTCTTTGTAGCATTAAAAGGTTTTCGAGATACTCGAAGATCTTTGGATGCGCTTTCTAAAGTCTTTGCAGCCTTCACTTTATCCTCGATTGGTTTTCCGAATAGCCATTCGTCTGGAGTTGATGCGCTGAGGACGTCTTTGAACGACGTATTAATATTTGACAATATTAAACTTTGACGTGTCAAAGATTCACTCGTTCCGGGTCTGCTAGAATGCGCCCTGCATCGCTGAGTTTCTTAAAAATGACCAATTCTTCGTTTTTTCCGTCGACGATGTCCAAAAATACTGTTCCTATGACAGCTATGGCCACTGCAATCTTCTTTTGTTTTATACTAATTCTTTCATCTCTTTTGGTGGCACTTTCGTTTAGAGCTGCTTTTACTTCTAGGTTAATTGCCGGGGG
This sequence comes from Ophioninae sp. B BG-2022a, assembly GCA_030522765.1. NCBI lineage: Eukaryota > Metazoa > Arthropoda > Insecta > Hymenoptera > Ichneumonidae > Ophioninae sp. B BG-2022a. The sequence goes on from JAPYZJ010001575.1 coordinate 28,208, forward strand.
ATCGATGAAAGTGGCATTTTCCGGAGGCGGATAATCTTTAAAGATCGCATCACGATCCTCGGATGGTAAACAATTTTTTAAGATTTCTTCCCAGCTCACCATTAACTCGTTTGGTATTTTGGGGCCAAATTCGCGGGTCACTGTTAGTCTTTTTCCCATAATCGCGACAATCCGGGGGTCTAGATCTTTATTCGGTGATTTTGTCATTATTACTTAATTGACAGTATTATTAGATGCTTCCTCAGTTCTGTGTTCGATTTCTGGTGATATCTGGTTAGCCTGTTGGGATGTCGAAATAGGGATGACACTGGGAATATCCAACTTTTTGGAGAGGGCACTGGATAAGTCCCCCTCGTCTTGATAGAATCGTTTCGAACGAGATTCTCGATTGTCATGAATGCTCAAATCATCCGACGAGGGTGAGCTTGATTTGTGACGATAACCTGACAACAGTGAAATTATGGGAATATCAGAATTTATGTAGGTTAGAACCTACATAACCGATTCTGATTGGTAAGCATGTACATTGCTCAAGGTGTCGTTTGCACAGGCTGCGTCCTTCCTCATTCGGGTTAAACCGTCATGAGTTGCGTAATTGTCCATTGGGTTAGAGCCCAAACTGGCGAGTTTGTCTATGAGTTAGAGCCCAAACAAACTACCATATCTTTGCATGGGCTGCGCCCTTCCTCATCCAGATTAAACCTTCGTGAGTTGCAGATGTATGTAAAATTCATTGACAGCTTGGAGTCCACGTATTTCGTTTTTCTTCTAGCACGGGCTGCGCCTTTCCTCAATCAGGTTAAACCTTCATGAGTTGCCGATTCTCAGAGAATACCTTGAATCGCTTGGTAGGTTAGAGCCTAACGAGCGTTCTTATTTCCTTCCGTAAGTTACGACTCTTCAGCTTTGCGGTGATCGAGGTGAAGAAAAATCTGTAAAAGAGAACTATATACTCACGTCGTGTCCTTCTTTTCTCCTGCAGTCGCTCTAATTTCCGAATCTCTCTTTTAATTTCCGAATCTCTCTCTAATTTCCGAATAAGTCTCTTTCTTCTCATCTTTCTTTACGATAATCGAAAAAATTCAACGCGGACAACGCGTGGTCTCTCTCAGCACGAGAAGAAGAATATAGGACGCGGAGGGATTCATTGCCCACTACGGACAAACATTCTGGACTTTGTATACGTGGTTACTAGGAAACGAGTAGAGGTACTACATGCTGATCTGAGGAAGAGGCGCAAATACAATTGCCTTATCTAACTATTACCTGACGATCCTTCGAATTGCAAAGTGCGCACACTTAACCCAAACGATCTCTATTTTCATTGCAACGACATATCTAGCCGTCAACAAATGCAAGTTAGCGAATTGACAATGGATAAAGACACTTGCAGCAGTCCCCACTGTGAATGTACGCCATCAGGATACGCATTGTCTTCCACATAATCCGATATTTCTCGTTAAACGCAGACTGCGGAAGACAGCGAGAGGGGGGGAGAAAAACAGAGATAGTGGAAACGTGGACCTTTCTATGAATATTTGACTAGTAACGAATATGAGATACACAAATGGGAACCGATCTGCAGTGATAGAGAACGAATTTGATCAAACATAGACAGAAGAGAAGAGGTGAGAGAGAGAGAGAGAGGGGGGGAGATACGGGGAGGGAAATGGAGATTCAAATTGCAATTTGCGAATGAACACTGGAAGCGGGATATATTTCGGTATCCCAGGGGGTGAAGGCAATGAACATGGACTATGCTAGAACGGGGTAGGTATTCACGTTGTCTTTATCGAATTCCTCGTAATGTCTCGTGTGTATTTCACCGAACATTGAAATGCGGACTGCATTGGAGATAATGAATCGTCGTGTCTACACGAAAGTCCTTCATTTGCTTTTCGTCGTTTTTCAGGGTACGCTTTCCTTCCCGTCCATTTTGGATATCGCTAGATTGAATTACGTCTGGATCCGATCGTACGGTGAAAAAATGAGCAGTTGAGTGAAGATTCGCAGAGAATCATTATTTTTCCCAACCCCTGCTTTGAAGGTTATGTTCGATGTTGGCTGGATTCTATCGGTGATCCATTTGATTATTTCACTTCAGTGAATTTCGTATTTTATCCAGTAGTGGTGTTTAGTCGTTGGTGATAATAATAATAATTTGGTGATATATCGAAAATGTGTAGCTTACCAGATGATGAAATCTCCCGGAAAGCCGTGTAAATGCTGTGGTATTCGACGTACTTGGTGCGGGATCCGGGGAGAGAGATCTCTGATTAATACAATTTGATCTTGTGCTGAACGTGGGTAGACGTGTTTTTGGAAATTTCGAGTTCATAAACGAGCCCTGAAAGCATAATTGAAAATAATCGTGAAAGACTCTTTCGAATCCGAATAGAGCTCGTCAAAGACAATCATTTGAGGTCGAGGGTGAATTGAGAAAACGATTTTTTTTTTATTTGTATACAGATACAACTTTATACAGTGATGCAGAAAACAGGGTCCCCGATGTAATTTTTGTGTCGAAGAATATTATTTAGATCAAGCAGATAATTATGTTGCTAAAAGAATGGGAATAAAATTACGAAGATAATTATTACGTTGGAATTATGCAAGTCAGGTTATAGGAATAGTTATTGTATTAAATTTGATTGAACTTCAGAGTTAATTATTTGACAATTTTTATCAAAGCATATATTAAGGTTAGGTTAAGGGTTATATTTTGTGTCATAGGACATTGATTAAATCAAGGAGCCTATTCCGTAGCCTAGTAAAGGCCAGAAATCCCTTTAGAATTAAAAAAAAATCGTTTTTTTTTACATATTTCGAAAGTAAAATACCCAAACAATATGCTGATCAAAGGAAAACCCGAAATCATGAATATTTGCGGAGTTATCGCATATAATGTAGAGGGGACCGACAGCGCGACAGAGCGACAGACAGAAACTTTAAACACGATTATCTCGAACCTACATTTTCAAAAACTGCTCGTGTTGTAGCTCCAAAAGTTGTCGACCTATTTCGATGAAATTTTGGAAGATCACACTCAGTAATATTATCGGAAGGATATACCTGAATTTTGAAAGGTAGCGTGTAAATAAATACCTTTTCAGGGGTCAAGTATGTCGAAAAAATGGTCGAAAATTCGAACGTTAGAGTAAAAGTCCTCCCAAATTTTCAATTCTGCACTTTGTCATCATTTTTGAGGTATATCCTTCCTCTCAATATGTCAGTAAACAAATGACACTTGTTAAATCTTTTTCTGATCAACAGCAAAAGCGTGACACCTGCAGCACTTTTCGATGTAACGGAAAATAGGCGTCCGAAGACCCTTAATAACGACGCCATTTTGTGTATTATCGTAACAAAAAAAATCTTTCCAAATTTGAATACTTCAATAAAATTATATTAAAATTTGAAAATGATTAGGTAATTTTATCCCCTTTAAAAAAATTCTTGAAAAAATACCTATTTTTCACGCTTCTAAAAGGATTTCTGGCTTTAAAGGCTACATCAGTTCATATCACTTTTATAATATACAAACTGTTAGCTTTTCTGGCTTATCAGAAATTGAATGAAACTTCTGTTCTTCGTTCAAAGTTTACCCGCGTTTCGAAACAGGAAGAGGAAGAATACAAAATTAAGATTCCTTTGTTAGGGCAGAGGGTACAGTTGCGTTATCCCGCAAGAAATAGGGAACCGTATGAATCGTCAGGAGAATTCTCTAATGGCAAAAGCATTAGCATCTCTTCTGACTTTGAGAGGTTCAGTACTAAAGCATCTAAAACATCGAACGATATATTTCAACGAATTTGTGGGGCATACGTGTGTAGCCGAGTACGGATGTGCTTTACAGCGTATCAAGCGTAGTCGCGGAACCAACATCGAGAACATTCTCTGGGAGACCGTCATAATTTATATAATGGAATACCCAAATATCGCAGTGACATGCCAGCGCTCGTGGGTTCGTTTGTGTATTCCACCGCGTCATGGAATTTGTTGAAATTATTGGACCAAGTATCTCGCGCAATCCTTCCAATGTGGTCCCTCGCAAGAGACTCAAACGACGTTAAGTCGGCTCTTATAAGCTTAATTCACGGTTGTTGCGTGCAACAATAATAACGCTCTATGAATGCCGGTTGCGGCCTGGAATTAATTGTATCAAGTATAGAACTCGTCGAGGAGGACTGCAGGTGCGACGAAATCAACCAATTAATTTAATGCCACAATAGTACGAAGATTCCTTCCTTTTCGTTGTTTCGATGGTGACGGAGTTTGAGCAAGTGCAATTGTCAACAAAAAAACCAGGAAAAAAAGTGTTCTGTTATAGTCTTGGTATTTCTGATTCGTGAAGTAAGAGCATTTTCTTTGCTTTTTTCATCGACGAAGTTTTCACAGTTGAGATGCTAAGAACATTTTTTTTTCTAGGTGGATAAACACATATTTCTTGTGGCATGTTTGGGCTACGAAAATCGTGCAGCCATCTTTTGGAATTCTTATTCAGTGATTTACTGCAAATATTCGATTTATTGTTTTCGGCAACCATGAAAAGGAAGTCAAGAAAATACAAGTTTATTGCACCCCAATGACGGGGAAAAATAAACGAGTTTTTTTTAATAGTAGGCATTTTCTTATCCAAGAGTTTTTCATAAAATAAAAAATAAGGTCTTCCAAATGTGGTTCATTTCAATAATTTTCAGTTCACTTTTCATTGGGATAAAACTTTCCGTAGTAGTAAACCAAATCACGTCGCGTATCCCTTTATTCGACAGGATCTAGAGCCGGCATTTTGGATCTTCTTTTTCATAAAAAAATTGCAATTCACTTTCCATTGATGGAGGAATTAGATACCTTGAAACCCATTTCGAAAAGTACATACATTACACTAAAAAAAATTCCTGAAGTTCCCAAGTTTTTAATGTCTCAGAACGGTAGCTTCGCCTCAATGAAATTCAATTCACGAGGGCTGTACGAAGGGCAGAACTTGCGGACGAAAAAAAAGAAAGTCGCGTATCATGGATGAATAGAGAGGGGCTGTCAAGCTCGATTCCTGAGGTAGGCCTATATAAGTGCTTAACCATTCCGGCTAACTGATCAACTCATCAATTAGGGATTGCACGTGAACCCAGTAAGGTAAGAATTCATTCAGCGAAGCGGAATATCAGAAAAACCGGTTGCTTTAGGACAGAGAAGGAGATAGAGAAAGAATAAAAAAAATGACTTCTTCAAAACAAGTTGTACATCTGAAGACTAAAAATGAACTTTCCTAAAAGAACTTGTATATCCGGAGGGTAAAAATGAACTTCCCCAAAGGAACTTGTACATCTCGAGAGTAAAAAATGAGCTTCGCCAAAAGAAGTTGCACATCTTGAGTTTAAAAAACATGTATAAGAAATATTTTCGTAAACGGAGGTGGAAGATCGCTGGCTCTTCGTTCCACGTGAACGAGGGAGGAACGAAAGATCAAGATTTGTAAAAGGCACCGCGAGTCTAGCGCTCCCAGCTATAATTTATCTAATGGAACTGGCGGAGGTATCCTCGCTCGTAAATGGAAAAAAGAACCAGTTTCGTAAGAGAAAAAGTAGGAGATAAAGGCACGTGGACAAGGGGGTGAGTCGAAGAAATATGAAGAAGAGACAAGGGGGCAAACATGCTCGCTCTTTCTCTTTCTCTCTCTCCGAGCGTTGGTATTACAGGTTTAACGAGTACAGCCCGAGGCCCAAAAGGGGAGGATTCTCTTTATCGCATGTACAGGGTGTGTTCCCTTCAATCTCCTCCCGTTTTTATTTCCCTCTCTATTCGCAGTTCCCATTCATCATCAACCTAGAGTAGCGGATCCTTTGATCCGAAAAAGCATTGCGTTTTGATAATGTGCAAATTTCTTAGATTGCCGGAAGAAAAATCTTCAATGCGGCAGAAAAGTTACGTGTGGAAGAAGCCACTTCTCTTTTCCTGATAACGAACAACAATTCAAGATCAGAAATTGGGAGATCGAAAATAGCATGTGTCTCAAACCCAGTAACAAGTTGTTTCGGAAAGTGTGTATCTTTGAAACGGAACGATATATTTTTTTCAGTTATTTTTATTCTTGCAAATGTGAATATATGCAAAATTATGTATGGCCGAGTTGTCGAATTAGTGTATTGGAAATCCAAAGGTTTGCATTATTTTCATAGCTCGAGTCAACAAATGTGTATTTGGTAAAAGAGAAAGAAAAAAAGATATCAAGGTATCCCAACGGTGCAAGCTACAAAATGACAATTATATTAATGGTTAATTAACAATTCATTTAATTATCATTATGTAGCTTTCTAAGAAAGTTAGCATTACGCAAAATATATGTAAACAAATTAATTAATTTGTTGATTGGAACGTTTAGGAACTTTTGCAATTGGACTAGCTATACTATGGCATCGAAACGGAGACGATAAAGATGATCTTGACATTCACTAATGTAATTCGATGTGATTTCGGTCTGAACAAATTTAGTGTCCTATTTTGACCTCGACAATATTTGTTCTCTTACTTTTGCATCGTCCTCTTACTATTATGTCGTCAAAGGTACGAACGAATGAATATAAAGTTTGAAGCTGCAAACATTGAATAAGTGTACAGAAAAGTACCTCCAATTTTTCCTTACCCTTTTGTGCAAGAATTGCGAAACGGAACGATTATGCTCGAAAGATCGTTCGAATACATTATACATGTTTAAACAGAATCGACGAAAGCCACATCCATAGAGCAAACGAAATAATGAAAGAGGGACATCGCGAATGAGGATGGGTTAAAGGTTATTACGACTATTTGGAGACAAGCCAGAGATGAAAAGTAATGATAAAATAAGTTGACTAATGAAAATGGGACGTGGAACATACAGCTCCGAGGGTGGAAAGAGATATGATGGTCTTGGAATGTTGAATTAATAACCAATCGACGTGTATCTTTATTTATGTATTTTTCGCCATTATCATCTGCCATAATTTTTATCTTATCTATTAATCGTTACATATCGGAAACAGAGCTTGATTTATGGTGGTAAAATAAGGGCCTATTGGTCATCAGGTTATGAAGAATTTTGGGATCAGAAGATGAATCATCGATTTTTTAGAAAAAAGGAAAAATTACAATTGTTCTACAAAATTGAATTTAAATGAGGAGATTCATTATAAAAAATCAGGTTGAATCATCAAAACAGAGGGATAGATTAGAGAGCTTGAAAAATCATTTTTTTTAATAAAAACAGTCCAAACGACAGGAACGTTGGGAAAATAGTACATTTTTACTTTGTACTACAAAATAGTACAAAGGGAACTCCATTGATAAGTAAATAACTCGTGTTTAAAAATCACGATGTCTTCGTGCTAAATCCAAGCCATTCTTCAATCACCCTCGGAATTTTGAAAAACTATACGTGAAAAATCGTCGAAAATTGAAAACTCAAAAACTCAAAAATAAAGCTCATAATTATCAATAAAACCAGGAATCATTATTGTAGGATAATTTTATTTGTCCTACGTAAAAGATAGTCGAGGGAATGCAAATTGAGTAAATGGTTTATTAGATCGATGATGTTTCTACAACAGCGTCTGTCATTCAACCAACTCATTTCTCTTTCCGAAGCTGACCACAGATTCGCTCACCTAAATAAACAATAAGAAAACACGCTATATTTTCTAATTTTTTTTTTCTATTTTCACGTTCCCACATTATAGCCACACAGACGAATAAAAAATAGACAAAAGACGATATTATCAAAAGACAGATTTCCCTTTTACCAGCATCGGCAAATAAGGAGACTGGGTACTAAAAGCTGTAATTTCCTTGTATATACAATGACGACTCTTGTCGGGAAGTTTAAGGGTAAATTTCAAAGGGAAGGACAAAACATAGCTCCGGTGTGTCCCATGGCCGGAGTCAAAGGTTTCTCAAAGCGTAGTTGGGTCTAGGAACGAGACAACGTACTAAAAGACAGACGGAAAGCGGGATACACGGGTCAAGGAGGAAAGGTATTGGTGCAAGGGTTCAAAATCTGAAGCAAGACGATGGAGTGCTAAATTCACCTTCCTCAAATAATTATAATTTACAAGGGTATATGTATGTATGTTTGTGTCTTTTGAGACGTCTGAAGACCACAAATGGACACAAAGACGGTAGGTAAACGTAAGTGTTTTTCGATGATAGTTTTGTACGTGTTTCCAGGCTGATGGACAAAAGGGGTGTTTTCTGGTCATGCAAGGCTACCGTTGGACGAGTAAGGGAAAGAGTGACTGTGGACGGGAATCCTTTGAGTCAAAGGGCTAAAACAGCTGCTGTACATTGATTTTCGTCATTTTTCTGGAGGCACGAGGCAAAAGATCTCGAAATAGCGGGAAGAACTCCGGGAGGTCATAACCCTTCTCCCTTCAACCCTGCTGCCCTTTTCCCTTCACCCTTTCTCGCTCTCCGATACTATTATTCACGAAACATCGTTCGTCGTATTGTTGCATAAACGGGGGCTATGCTGAGAAACACATCAGACTGGCAAATAAAAGGGCTGACCATCGACTAGTCGCCATGGAAAAGGGCACCGGGTTTGGGCCCTCATGGTTGCCGGTAGGGCTCTCGGAGTCAGCCGGGCGCTCCAAGGGCAGATGTCTCTATTCCTCTCGCAAAATCGAAACAATGAGAAAGGGAGAGGAATAGAACCGACAGCGCGAGTAGGATCACGCAACTCACGACCCGTAAGCCTCGCTCTCATTTTTTCCCTAATTGGCCACGTGGAGGACCTCCATCCGATAATACCTCCATTGTCGGACGTACGTTCCCGCGCACTTTTGTCTCGCGCACACGGGAGAAGTGCGTGTCACAAGCTCGTATCATATCGCGTTGCCGTAATTAGGCTTAGCCTCAAATATCATCATCGCATTGTCGCTTTGTCTTTAAGGAAATCTGTACCTCGCGTGGAAGCATCCTTCGAGAGAATATCGTTCCAAGAATCGCAAAGTAAAGATTTACTTCAAAAATTGAAAATTATATTAAACAGAATTTTTGGAATTTCATTTTTCTGAAAATCTTTTTTACTTTTATGGATAAACCTCCTTGAAGCTTGGAGGAAATCGGTACCTTGTGTGAAGCCGAACACTGTTTAAGGGATAGTTCAAATTTTCTAGCCGAAAAATTAATGATCTCTGGAATTTTATTTTTAAGAAGACAATCGTTATTTTAATTTGAATAAGACTTGAAGTAAATTCGTACCTTTCGAGTCATATTTATTCAAAACAGAAAATACATTTTCACGACTTATAAGATTCGCCCATACCGTGTAACAGAAATTTCATTCATGCGAATAGAGATTTTTAAAATACCGAAAATCATATATTTTTGGTTAAAGAAAAATTAGAGGATTCTCTTATCAGGTAAATGGTACAGATATTCATGGTCTGTACAGTTGAGTTCTGTACACGTGAAAAATAGATCTACACAAACATACGTCAACGTGGATATACGTATACATTCATATATTGCATTTGACGTGCTACCAATTCGAATTACAAGGTAATTTCCTGAATCTTCTACGGTCATATCATCCCGATTCGCCTGGGTGAACGTCAAGACTTTCGGAGCACACGGATTACGAACACACGTATATGCGGGATCCTATAAGTTGGTTTACGGTTAAAGCCGGAAGAGTTGAAGAGTTCTAGTCTCCATCCTTCTCGATCTCTGTCTCTCTCTCTTTCTCTGTTTCTACCTCTTCATGGAAATCCTATGCTATGGACGGTACCCTCTCGTGGGGTTCGCTTACTTTAACCAGCTAATTGCGTGCCCCGAGGCAATTCCCGGTAGCAGACACCGCGAGTTTCGTTCTCTTGGTTTCTCCCCCCCCCCCCTGCCCTTTTCTCTCTCCTTCTCTTCTGCACAATCCATTTCGACGTCTTTCCTTTCTCCCTGTGTGATGCGGTTCCGTTCGCGTAATTTTTTTCTTCTCCTCCGTTTCGCCGTTACCTTCGCGAAAAAATGGATAATGTCAGAAAACAAAAGAAAATTAATAAAAAGATTTCTCGAAGTTTGATTTGACGACTGCGCGGTGCTGCGGCACGAGAAGCCCAGCAAGGATCAACGGTGAAAAGGTAACCTGCATGTAAAGATAGAAATCTTGACTGGGATTAAAACCTTTACCTTCAATTGAAAAATAAGTGTAAAAACAATAATTTTTATTAGTATTTTTTCAATTATAGGTTTCTACATAAATTATTTTTCATTTTTTTAATTCTTACCTTTGATTCTCGCTTCTTCAATTCTTTAATTTGTAATGTTTCATCATTTTATTAATAAAGATATATTATTGATAATTTTTTGGCTTATCGATTAGGTGATAAGGGAAACAAAGATGAGGGGGTCCCATCAGTAATATTCATCAAAAGAACAAATAATTTTTATTAGTATTTTTTCAGATAAAGCCGTCTATTTTAATTGTTTTTCATTTTTTATATTCTTACTTTTAATTCTCGATCCTACAAGTCTGTAATTTTTAATGTTTCATCACTTTATTAATAAAGATATATTATTGGAAATTTAATGACTTATCGATTAGGTAATAAGGGAAACAAAGATGACGGAGTCCTCTCAATAATAGGGGAAGGTGGGGTAAGACGGGGTAGCGAGGTAAGATGGGGACCACACCAAAACCGATGATACAAAATCGCTGGAAAATTTATTTTGACGCCTTCTGACGGTATTTAGCAGAACTCGTTGGTGTCGCAAGAAGTTTGGTCCATGGTATGGACGTTGCGTCTTGATAAGTTTTTTTTCTAATTTGAAGTGGTTCTATCTAATTTTTGACGTATATAAAGTGCGTGGCTGTTCATAATGTATGGCATACAAGATGTGTAACATAATTTTTTATTGATATGTGTTTATTTAACTA
>JAPYZJ010001576.1:0-30397 GCA_030522765.1 Ophioninae sp. B BG-2022a
ACAATTGGGTACAGTAGTATATCAGAGCATATATTTTTTTCAAAACAAGTTTCAAACCTCTTATTCAATATTTATTTTATAGCCACGGATATATGCTTCTAAAAAAACATATATTGAAATTCAAATATATTATTTTGAACAATAGAAATATAAATCTGATCCTACTTACTCGTTATCGCCGCAAAACTCGAAGTTTACAATCCTCGATCTGACAGTTTTAACGTACCTACCCTCGAATATTAATAATTGATTATTAGCGTTGCATGTCTTCTCACCAACAACAGTCAAATACTTATGTTTGTTATAAAAAATTAACAGCTACCTTAATTTTTAGTGCTGTACCTGATAAGGTACAGCAGCGCCAAATGTGTTAATCAGAGAATTGTATCAAATGTGCTTTTTCTTTTTTCAGGTATACAAATGCTGACTCTGCTAGTGCCAATTCTTATAAATTATTTGCTCGAGGGTGAGAAGTTGCAATACGCGACGAGATTCCAGATAACCCTTCATCAGCAGAGCTTCCAATGGCTCAACAAAATCGGTCCAAAATATCCCCAGGTGATTAATACTGACGACAAATTTCACAAACAAAAAAGTTAGCAATTACCTACATTTCAATCGTCCGATTAAATAACATTCTTACGTGCAGGAATTCAAAACTCTGATGTCGCAATCAACTGAATTGAAAACGAAATTGGAAAACGCTGTACGCTCATCGCATCAACAAGCTCAGAAACCGATGAGACAAACGGGTCCCACCAAGCAGCAGATTAAGGTGTCAGCTCCATCGATCAAGCTGAAAACCGACTTTTCGAATTTCAGTTAAAGCGTGCGTTCGTTAGAGCTCTGGCCGTTTTATAATTTTTTTTTCGTTTTGTCTCGTCACTTTTCGAGAAATAAAAGCAAGGATTCAGTTAAAAGTGTAAGGATATTTGAGCTATAGTTTTAGGCAAATACGAGTTTATAATTTTTCTCACACGATTACGTCCCACTTTCGTTAGAATATTCATCACTTTTAGACTTTTTGATGGAAATACCGTTATAGTAATGGGAATGAAGATATATTCGTCTATCCTTATATTTGTACAGAAAAAAAGTAGTATTTATGTTTAGAGTCCAATGAATTTATATCATTGACGTATCGACTACAGAGCCGAATTTCATTCATGTAATTTCGTGTCGAATAATCGATCGTAAACGGGAGCGATATAGATCGATATACAAGAGTGGAAAAAACATTCGTGTCAATGTTTTGTCGCACTGAAAGTATTATGTATATTTCGTGATTGATTAATATGAAAATACCGAAATTAGTTGATAGCGAGCGGGATTGGCATTTACCCAAAATACGAAATAGTTACTTTTTTTTATTTCAAAAGCCCGCGTGCACAAATATTTATTGATACATTTAGATGAGTACAAAAGTACTTTTTCATCCAATTTCTTCATTACGATATGTCTGATTCAAATTCCCACTATAATTTTCATGAATGAATTCCATTCAGTTTAAACAACGGAAAAATGTATTCTTCAATTGTAAAGTACGTATATCAAGATACGAATCAAATCTCTATAAAAACGAAGTCCGAATCATACTTCATTACAGACTTTACTGAACGAAAAAAATTAGATTTATCCGAATCCTGTGGGTTTGTTTTCACACGTAGTGATTCTACGTCAAGTCTTCCGCATATTATTTTACACTAATAATAATTCGATTAATATTTTTATCGAGTTTTTTTTTTTCTTCAAAAGACCTTACGTCTCGGCGATCGAATCTGAAGAAAATGAAGATTGGATTACAAAAAATACATGTATACGTGTCTTTTCGCGGAAAGATGACGAAGAATTACTCGACCGAATTTTCCGACTGAGATTCTCACAGGACTAGAGTTTAGTGGTACATCAGTAGTACACATTTCAATTCGTATGAGTAATTTGTACACGTAGATTTGCACCGACTCCAGCTGGATTAAACGTAAAAAAGCAACATAAATGGTTAATAGCTAAAAAAAAGATCTATCAGAAAACTATGTCCCTAGGAAATATTAAACCATATTGTTTTGAATACCGATGAGCTTAAGGACATGTCGAAGACGTACCACGTGACACACGAGTGCGAAAGAGATAGACGAAATTTTCAAATCGCAATTTCTCAAGGACGAAACATTTTTATCGGACGCCGAGAAAACGGATTTCGAAAATTTGTGAGGTTATGTCGATGTTCGTCATGTCCCGACTGTACGGTGAATATACTATTAGTGTTATGATTTTTAATATAACCAAACGTACCAAGTTGTTAAATATACAATAGGTGTACTACTTGTATCTGTAATGTGTAATCTAGAGGACTGATAGGGGAAGATACAGAGAGAGAGAGAGAGAGAGCCATGGTGAAAAAGAAACGAAGAAAATAGTATGTAGCAATAAAACGAAAAATTAAAACTATTTTTTATATTATAATTTTAAGCGACCGTGACCATTATACACAGTATATGTATATGAATTACTGTATAGGCTTCATATTTTAGAAACTGGAAAAATTCGATTTCTCTTTTTTTCTTTTCTTACATTTTAAGCATTTGATTTTTCAATATAAAGATTCTGCGGACTGCGTTTTAAGATTTTATTTTGTCAGCGTAAAGAAATAATATTTGTATACACTTAGTCTTAAAATAAAAGGCAAGTAAATAGTAGCTTGAGTTTATTTGTAAAATGTTTTAAAAAATGACTCCCATATAATCTCGTTGACTGGTTAACCAGAGAAAGTGCAAAGGATTTTTTCATTGCATGGGATCGTGACAATGATTTTCAGTTTATATAATTCTCGTCTTCATAAAATCGAATTGCCCCGGCAAATCGGCGATTTGGACGGGAGTCCAAATCGTTGAGGCAGGTCTGTTCAAATCCAAAACAACGTCGATGTTCGAAACATTTCCACTTTCGATTCTAATCGGGGTGGGTTCCGTAAAAACCGTTTGCGCCTCGCGCCTTCACGACAAAAATGTTGTCACAAAATTACTAGCGCCCCGTGCAGGTCAGATATAAAACGAAGAAATTCGGACTAACCGTGATGCGGTGTTATGCATGGGGACCATGGGGTTAGTGTACCACAATAACCTCCTGCTCTTGTCTCGCCGTTGTATATACTTTTTTTCAAAAGTGGCGAAAACACGCGTCTAACGCAATTGAAAATTATTTCAAACCAAACGTTTCGAAAATTGGAAAACGAGGATAACTTACTCGTTAAAATCGCATAACGGTTAAAGATGTACGACAACACACACAGGAAATTTTTACAAATGATAATACACGCCGGTATAATGTCCGAATACGAAATGGAACAAGCTGCAGCAAAGACGTTTAGTAAGATTAAAAACATTTTTTTTTTTACATTTTTTCAGTACACGGCTTTCGTGCGATCGCCGTGCAACTGCAGTATTGAATTTTGATGAACTGTCAATGCGAATTCTTTTTCAGACTTTGAAAAAAATGCCTTGTATAACATCGCCATTATAAACGTGAAACTGGATCCTTTTTCCATGATGATCAAATCTGCCTGTAATGAATTTACTGGTGAAAGGTACTACGCATTCATGAGCACTACAGTAGACAGTGTGACAAAATTTCAGACGGAATTCACACAGGCCCAATTGGAGTTGCTCAGAAAAGTTTTCACCAAAATAATTGCATCACCGAATGGCAATGTTTCGAGCATCATCAGCCTCAATTTCTGCCAGACCATGGAGAATCGATGTAGCATGAGCGATGCTCAACAATTTTTGAACATGGCCGTTCAACGCAAGTGGTTGGATTTCAAAGTTAGTGGAAAGATTTTTTCCTGTTCAATCTTGTGTTCATTAGTTCAGTCTTGTTTTCATTTCTGAGAAGTCTCATTGCGAGGAATCCCAACGGACGACATTGTTCAGTGTTTAGGAACGAGGCATCTAACCTTATTCCCCGTAGGGCAATATTTATGTGAAAATGGAACATTACGGAATATTGAGCACTCCGTCGATAAAAGTTTGTGACAACAAAGTGTTTTTAGAACACTGTTACATCTTGTGAAAGTTTAAAGTTGAGTTTCCAGTATGTCATGCTTTTATAATTTGGAACAGTTTCTCAATAACAATTGTGAATTCCACAAAAGTCTTTGCATTGCCTGATGTCTACATTTTAATAATTGTGATAAAAAACGATGCATCCAATGGCTAAACTTTGGGTCTTAAACTTTTGTTGGTTGTTTGTAGGTGCAAAAGATAATATATCCTTTGGGATCCATCTGCGACTTACGTGATTGTTGTAAGCAGAATGTAACTTCCACTAGCGATGTAAAATGTTAATTTACTATCGATGTTTCATAGGACGGATTCTACTACATGGGTGTTAGGAGTATCATAGAATTGATGCCATACTTCCGGTCGACTCATCAAGAAGGGTTCAACAATTGTCCACTGTGCAAACACGTCGTTTTTCACGTGAGAAATTGAAGATAGATACCAATGAATATATAATACTCGCTTTCATCTATTGAGTCGTACCTTTGGTATGAGATTTACTGAAAGTCCGAGAATTTCGATGAAACTGAAATAGCTGGTACACCTATCAATCTACATAGGCCAAAACGAACAGTATGATACAGAGTACAAGGTTTTATGACAATTTCATCGGCATAAGCTTTGTAACCCATACAGGATAAATTCTTAAAAGGATGAGACCTAAGAATAATTATGTTCAACAAATTTTATTGAGAAGTTCTTCGTTTAAAATTGTATCAAAGATATTTTGTTTAATTCAACGTGGATTAAACAAAAAACGTTATTTAATATAACATTTGGTATGGTCTATATTTTTAAGCTTTGCGTACATTATCGATTTACACAGAACGTGTTATTTAGATCAACCGAAAAGTTTGACTGAGCGAACAAACAATCGCGACAATATATCGTAATATCGTAACATCGTCACTTTTTCCAGGGACGACGTTGTGAGCAATGCCAGGTAGTAGCACATCTATACTGCCTCGCGACTTTCGGAAAAATTCAAAATCCTTTGAGATGCACCAACTGCAACATTCTTATGTCTTCCGAAGGTTTGCCAGGTCCGCTTTTTCGAAGACAAAAAAATCGAGAGTTCTGTAAAGTCGAACAAAAACGCTTTCACGATGATTTCGGTTACAGAAGTGCCGGAGCCAGTAATACAGCTGAATGAGACTACTGCGATGGAGCCGCAGTCTAGCAGGAAGAGAAGGAAACGATAGACGACAAACAAAGCCGACCGTTGAAACTCCGGTACAAGATTATGATACTCGTGAAAATTCGGATTTACGAACTTTGCCTCGTATCGTCAAACTTTTGTCGCAAGTACTTGAGACCAGCCTCGATTTTCTCAATATCCAAACTCGTCGTTGAACCGAGTGTTGGCACGTTACAAACTTCGGGCTCGCTGATGTCAGTTGGCTCAACGGTGAAATTCTGTGTTGGAGGAAATTGTACAGAGGCCGGTAGAGGAATATCAGCAAGGGCGTTTATATGGTCGTTGTCGATGAGTCTGGGACCGCAGTTGTTTATAGGACGTATGGAAGAATCATCGATCGATGGTGGTGGTACCGGTCCAATTATAATAGAATCATCGCTGTCAGTAGAATCGTCTGTTTGTTCAACGCGCTCGTCAATTTCCGAATCCACACAGTTGGTCATTTTCGGAAGCGGCGGAACACTTGTGGATGGTGGAATAGCGAAATTGATGATAGGTGGAGGTTGAGTTGGACGTTCAAACGTTAAAGGTACTCCAGGTACAAAGTTCATTGGTTGAGGTACGAAGGAATTTATGAACGTCGGTGGTGGAAGTGGTCCGACGTTGTCCTCGTTATCATCTTTGACTGTTTTATCCGTATCAAGGTTTTCTTCTGTTTTCGACGAGTCTTCCTTCATCGTTTCTTCAGTCTTTTCGTTCTTTCCATTTCTCTCCTGGCTATCCTCGTCCACTCGCGACGGCCCCTGAGTTTCCCAGACATCCGTAGGTTCGGGCGCCATGGAATGAATCCTCAGTGGGTCTTTATCTTCGTTGTCCCTCGTCGTTATCTTGGTATCGCGAGAGCCCACGATTGCATCACCGCGACGGAAATTCTCATACACAGGTGCGAATTCACCAAGCCGATCCTTTCTACGTTTGTAGACCCACTCTTCTTGCGACATCTCGTGCCACTTTGGTCTCTTGCCCAGAAGTTCTCCAAAGGCCTTGATCTTGTCCTCAACATGAACGAGGCTGTTGTCAACTCCGCTATCTTGGACCTTAGGCTTGTTTGCAGCTGCCTCCATAGCTTCTGGACTCGTTTCCTCCTCTGCCGTTTCACTCGAGTTTTGAGATTTCACCTTGGCCCTGAGCGCCGCCTCCTCTTCTTCCGTTAAATCAGCAGAGAGGCCTGACCTGACGCGTCGCCTTATCATTGCTGCTCTCAGTCGATTAAACTCCATCTTGCTCTTTGAGTCGCGAACTTCCTGAGTCTCTTTCTGACGCTGTTCTGTCTCCTTTCGCAACTTTGCTAAATTTTCTTGCTGCCTAGCTCGTTCCTCTTCGTTCTGCGAAAAAGCATAGTAACCCACACCGTGCGCTCTTGCTTCGTCAAACAAAACGTCCTGATAATGAATATCTGTTTTGTCTACTAATCTTCTCATTTGCTCTTCCCACTTTTTCCGCATTGTTTCAATCTCTGGTTCTTTCTCAACGGTGGGATATATAGGAATGGAAGTATTTTCCGGTGCAACATCTTCTTGGGGAGGCTCCTTTGCTATCTCACGCTTCACCAAGTCATCCTTCTCTCGCATCTTTGGTAGATCTCGTCTCAGGCATTTTCGGGTGCGACCAAAACAGTCCTGGTATTCTACCCAGTCGTCTTCCGGATCAGAGTTTGCATCGTCGTAATCCTCTTCCCGATAAACCTCGTCTTCTGACTCGTCGGACTTGTTCGCGAAGTCTACCAGGTAGCTTTGAGCTTCATTCCTAATACTGCTTCCACTGCATTTCTTCAATTGGTCGTACAACATGGACTTAGCTTCAAGCATGATTCTCGATTTTTTCAAAGTAGCCACGTCCTCGATTTCCGTATACACCTCTTTCGATGCTTTCTCTTTGACCTTTTTTTTCTTTGCCTTTGGCTTTATAACCTTTGGCTGACCATCTTCCTTGGCCTTTGCTTCCTTGATCTCCGTTTGTTTTCGCAGTAATTCGGCTTTCAAACCAACCAGTGACGAAAAATTGACATTTATTTTCTTCGACGTATTCATCGTGCGATGATTATTCCTTGTCACTTGTTAATCGCTTTTTTATGCTTCTCGGGTTTATACGTTGTACACACGAAGAAGTAAGGTTATGTCACTCTAAAGTGTAATGTAGAATTAACGCAGAAGAAAATTTAGTTCTATGGACGTAAATTTTGAAGCTGTATGCGCTAACATTGTTAACGTAGTTCTCGATATTTTTATTTTAGGGTGATTGTGATCATCGAACCTCGGCTGACGTCGGTGCGATATAACGAAACTTTGAGGTTGGAAACGACGATCTGGAACAGCTGATCGGTTTAAGGAGAGACGTCTATATAGTGATGGTTGCGTCTTTTACAACTGCCTGACCAGTACGCTTTGTTCACCATCAAAAAAGTATATTTAAATAACATTTTGATTGACACTGTTATTACATCTATTTTTGTACAACCTGCATTTGTAAAAAAAATTATAATCTTAAAACCGCCTCTTCATGTTCGTATTTTTTTTTCTAGAAATGTTCGTGCAAGTTGCAAAAATCGTGTATATCGGAACAAGTTTAAAAAATTATTCAACATTGAATTATTTTATTCGTTCGGATAGGTTTGCGCTCGGGAAATTCTGAACATTGGTGACATATCGGCTTCAATTGTAAACTTTTCTTACATTTTCTCTTTGCGCGACTGTAAAACTGGAACAATAATCAAGAATGAAGCGCGAAAAGATTCAGCAATATTTCATGAGTATATGTAGAGTTGTGGTACATAACCCTGAAGAAATATATCGTGTATGTTTTTGATGACGAAAATTCCTCACGTACAACAATCAGCAGGGATTTATAATATTGAGGCAAGTGTTTTTAAAAAAAATCTGTACTCGGCTGTTTGGTTTGTTTTGTCGCCAGAAACGCCCCGATCTTTCACCAACGCATAACTCTACATTTCCATTAAATACATATATATATATATATCATTATAAATAATTATGTACATTGCAACCTCCTACGGGTATTGAGATAACTCATAGAACTTCGAGGTCACAGTGTCGAATTTCAGGATGATTTTTCTTGAGTTTTAACTCGATTCTGTCGATTTCACCACCCAGCATATCGACAATATTCTCGCCGTGCTTTAGCAGAAACATCTCAAGCTCGTCTATGTTTTTCATATTCTTCACTTCCTGCAACAAAATTGACGAACAATCGATCGGTGGAAGGTAATTCGCGTCGTTAAACGACTGAGATGAACGAAAAAATGTTTATGATATTTCTGTCAAGAAAAAGTGTTCATATAATTAAAGCAGAAAGCATCAAACCTCTATCATGGCATTTAAATCGTGCTTGTCAAGGTACGATCTCGTTAGTTCGCGCCCATCGAAGTCTAACTCCGCTTTGTACCTTACAAGGCTGTTTCCCATGTCGATTCCCTTAACGTCGTAAATCGCACGTATCTACGGAAAAAAAAATTATTTCATACAAAGGAATTTATTGATCCGCAAATGATATCATTTCTATCACTGCCCTCGCATGGTAACACAATCTACTTTTTTTATTTTCGATTCAAAACATTCAATGAGAAGAGTGGGTCTCATGTATTCATTTGACTTTATCCGGTCAAATTTTATTCGATTCTGAAGACTCGTTTAGGAAATCCGTGGAAATGAAAAATCCCGATCAGCCATATGGACCGAGTCAGGGTGAAACTGCCTCCTAGAGAATTATCTCCTTTGAAAAATTTACCATTATGTCAGACTCCAGTTCGGCGTTGATTTTGTCGAGGTCTTCTTGCGGTATGCTTCGTCCAATAAGAGCCGCGACGTTCGTATAAATAATAAAAGAAGCGACGCCTCCCAGTAGGCCACCAACGAGAAGAGAACCGATCGCATCGAAAGCAGGATTGCCGAGTAGGGAAGTGAGTCCCATACAACTTGCGGCGAGTGTAACGCCGATAACAGCAGCTAAATCTTCCATGAGGACAACGTTCACTGATGGATCTTGTCCCGAAAGAACGTAGTCCCTGAACCTTTCGCGTTTCTGCTCAGCGCCTTTTTTTATAGAATTTATCGCAACGAGGAGAGTAGCGCCCTCGGATACCAGAGAACCAGCTAGTATGAAGTACGCCCAGTAGAAAGATTCCACGGGATTGGGGAACAAAAGCCCGTGAATACCGTGATACATTGAGAGCCCCGTACCCACGCAAAATATTCCAACTCCGGATATAAGCGATGAAACGTATTTCATATTTGTATAGCCGTAAGGATGATCTGGATCTGGATTCTACGAGAGATTGTAAATTCATTATTAGTGGAAACAATTTCTATCCGAGAGATAACATAGATTAGATTTTACTTCGTTAGGATACCACGACAATTCTTCCCTCACATTTTTCTATCTTCAATGCTATCCACAGTTCTTTCACTTAGGCCTCGTATTTCTAATGCTAAAGCTGAAGAAACATGATTTTTGTAATGTTATCAAAAAAAAAAAAAGACTGTTCGATCAGGTAAATTTGTCGTGCATCCCAACGATGCACCTTACAATTTTTTGTAAAAGGCTAATAAACGATGTTACCTGGACGGATTTGTGGATGCCGTACGCCAATATCAATTGATTACAAGTATCGGCGGCCGAGTGTATACATTCAGAGAACATACTATGAGATCCCGTGTACAACCATGCGAACAACTTGAATAAAAAGTTACTCGCGTTTCTGGAACCAATGATAAACATATGTTTGAAAGAGTTCACACTTGTGTGACACAAGGTTATGCTCACATTATGATCGCAGTAAGGACGACTCTTCCGGACCTGCCGAAGAGACCCTCGTTTTCATTTATCTCTTCTGCTTTGTTGCCTATTTCCCTTCTGTAATCGCGCAATCTCCTTTTGACGGTAAACACGTCTGTAACAGTGCGGATAAACAATGAGCACGTTCGATTTCCACCCCATTGGCAATGATTTCAACAAAAATATTTATTTACTTTGTTGATGAGTTTTAAGCTCCAGTTCTTTCTTCAGGAGCTCCTTAAGTAACGTTTCGCGAGAGCCCCAAACTTCGAGTGCCCTACAAAAACAACAATCTCAAAGCTCGTGAATCGACAAGATTCTTTCCTTCCTAAATTTACACATAATTTACGAGAAGTCCGGAAACAAACCGTCTTACTTAGCTTCGACATCTTTGCGCCAGTATACAGTGATCGGCGGCATATACTCGTACGGTGATCTTCTTTTCGTCTTTGGCAAACTTTCCAGGTCCGAGGGTTTCAGCATAAAGTCGGCCATTGCACGTACCGGAGTTATGAAGTTTCTCTCCAGGGATGATGCGGACAGATCGACTCTCTGACGTTTGACTGTAATTTTGATTGCAAAAGAGGTATACCGTTTTTGAATATAGTTCATGGACATTACATTATTTTCGAATAATTTTTTCCATCCAAGCACAATGTTTGATAATGCTGATATTTTTGACAAAATATTAATGAGATTATTCATTACTTCTGTCCTCTGCACAAAGTCTTTGAATTTTTATTTTAGGTTTAATTTTTTAATTTTCAGCATGTTCCAGGAATTGTGGAATTGTGATTGCACTAGGAACGAAAAACAAATTTTTATTTTGGAAAATATTATGAAATTCCTCGCACCTGTTCTTTGTGTTTTCTCACCTTTTTTGGTTATAGTATCATCTTTAATCGGAGAAGCATTGTCACCCTCTGTTTTGCCCCTAGCACTTTTTGTCTTCTTTGCATCATTTTCCGCAGGTTTTTCCTGATGTTCCAGTGGTTCCACAGTCAAAATTCTCTCTTTGAGTTTTCCTAGATTTTCACCATTCAACTCTACAATTTTTTGTTGCAATTGTACTTTTGGCGTTTCCTTAAGTACGCCAACAGTTGCCTCGCTTTTGGATTTAACATCACTGGACAAACTCTTTGGCCAAAGCCATCGAACGTGTTCAACACTATAAACGCTTTTTTTCGCACAGATTTTGTGATAAAAGCGTGGTGCTAAGATCTTGTAGCGGCTGACAAGGCAAGGCGTTATCTGAATACTGGCATGTCGCTTGGCAATTCCGATTTTGAGTTCATACAGTTGATCCGTGTAGATGGATCCGGCATTGCCGCGTATGAACGTGAAAATACTGTACGAGCGATAGAGCATTTTTTTAGGCGAATTTCGTGATATCTGTAAACAATTCAAAAATGAAACACCAACTGGATAGGTTTTAACCTAAAAAACAAGAAAACTGCGGATCCTCATTACAAACATGAACATTGGGGTTGATTGAATTCGTCCAAGAACAATTTCAGAGCGTAATTAATAGTATCGCGCGATGAACCGAAACAGCCGGTTTAAAATTGACAAACGGATGAAAGAGCGGCGATGATGACAAATCGAAGGCTTGCCTCCTATGTGTTGTTTCAATTGAATCGGTGCATTATTGTTGCCGTTCGGAAAATAGATTTCGTACGTTCCGTCGACACACACTTTCAATTATTTGTACGTGTTGTCAAGATCCATGTTGACGATTCGACTGCAGATTATGTTGTGTTGGGGAAGTCTATTAGTTGAACGACCCAGTTAAAGGACACCACGATATATGAGGTAGCAGAAAAATGGATGCACTTGTCTACTGTCGGTTTGTTTGTGTGGTGACTTGGTGCCTCTTAGCGTGTGTGAAGGCATTGGATTATCGACGCAGCAAGCGACTAATGCGGTATAAGCCACCAACACCGAACAGTCACGCGCTGCGGTCCAGGGAAAAAAACTCGTTCCATCTCAACAGGATACAGAGATATGACCTTCATGTAGCGAATCCCCGCCAAAAAGATTATCATCATTACAAGACTATCCCTGTTTTTGAGATATCTTAATGAGTTGAATAGGGATAACCACGGTCATACATACAGATTTTGCAACGAAAGTGGTGAAGATGGTACGGTTAAGGAGCCGGACCTGCGACAAAATATCGACGTAGCCTCG
This sequence comes from Ophioninae sp. B BG-2022a, assembly GCA_030522765.1. Taxonomy (NCBI): domain Eukaryota; kingdom Metazoa; phylum Arthropoda; class Insecta; order Hymenoptera; family Ichneumonidae; species Ophioninae sp. B BG-2022a. Next base: position 12,238 of record JAPYZJ010001576.1, read on the forward strand.
GCTCGGGTCGGTAAAACAAAATTAGCGTGAGCTACAGCTATCTACCGCGCGGAAATATTGTCGCTAGCCTCCGGAAGTCCCGACGGGTTTCGTGTATGAGGATCACGGTCTTGTATACAGGTCCGAGCACTCCAATATAATCCGTATACCCAAAAGAGTGCCCGAAATGTGATCACAATTTGCAAAACTGGCCGCAAAACTCGTGGATCGCTACTGTCGCGGAAGCATGTATGGTGAAGAGCGCGCATGCGCATTATTCTTTACTCTTGCGCGGCTTTTACGAAGAATGAATTGGTCGAACATGAAGCCGAAAATCATCATTCAAAAATACTAGTTTTCCGAAAATAGTAGATGGAGACAATTAGGGTGTAATATTCGTCGCCTTTGAGATTTGTCGCGAGAAAAATCGGAACTTTTCGGTCGAATGGCATACGAAAACTGATAGAAGGAGGTTAGGCCTGACGAACGACGCCACATTTACGTGGACGCCATGCCCCGTAAACGCGGTATAGACATGCCTCCGCGACACAACTCGGCACTAGGGTTTTTACCGACCAGACGTACGGCACAAAAAGTTGATAAATCTAAGTTCTCGTGTAAACGTATAGTTGATGGTAGCAATGCATCTATGAAGAATTACTATGAACAACCTTGAAATTCAGTCTATGTCATTTCGTCAAAGTATAAATCATCTTTTTTCATAGTGACATCACAAATCTCAAGAAAAACAAAACAGATATTTACGGAAAATTTTTCCGCTCTACTTTATTATATTTTACAGCGGAAGAGCACAGGACTCTTGTTAAGACTTACAGCGCGCTGTAAGTCTCGTTGAGTGAGCCCAGCAATGCATCAACATCATGGACGAAGCCAAGTTCTATATTTGATCGGATCAGCTGAGTAGAGGATCAGATGTTCTGCTGAAACGGAACGATACTACCACTGAAAATTGATATTCACTATCATTGATTCGGTTCAGACAGACATTGGCAGAAAAATAGTCATTTTACCAGCGCAGACACAACAAAGTGATTTTTCACCGTGTCATGTTCAGCCACATGTTGCAAAACTGATGAAACCTAAGTGGAATTGCTTGAAGAGGAAGTCCTCCCCAACCCGTTGTATTCATCGAACATTGCCCCATCTGATTATCGCTCGTTTAGATCGATATCACATAGTCTGGTTAAGCAGCACTTCCATTCTTATGCAGATGCCAAAAAATCGGTCAACTCATGAATAGCCTCAAATGCTGTATAATTATTCTGACATGAAATGAAAATGCTGCTAGAATTATAGGGACAAGTAGCAGCTAGCGATGAACAATATTTTTAATTATATAAATTTTACTCATTTTTAATAAAAAAAAGCATTTACGATAAAACCCAAGAACTTGTAAAACATTCCATTTTTTTAAATTGAAAATAAACTTTTTGTATCTTTGGATTCAGATTACCAAGTTAATTATTTCTTTCACCAGTATCTGATATAAAAAGTCTATTTCCACAATTTATAACAACTTTCAATATTATTGAAATGTTTACCAGTTTGTTTTACACTTTATGTTAACCATTTGATGAAAATAGATATCGAAAAGCAAAAAATTTGCTTTTCGAATCTCGAGCCTTAACTTTTTCATTGAATTTAATTGCCTCAAACAAAATGTGAGAATTTTGCCGCAAACAAAATGTATCGAAAACTATATTCTTTGCTTGTGCAATTTCCCGATCATTTAACAGTCACTTCGATATCCTTTTATTCATAGTAAATTCTAAAGTGTTTTGCAAAGGTAAGATAATCAAATTACGCATGGTGATTCAACCTACTCTATTTCAATAATTTATGCAGTAACGATACAAATACTAAACTATCTTCTGGTATAGAAAGCATGTAAAAAAAGACCGATTGACAAACAGGAATAGCTGAAAATAAAACACAGCTTAAATATTTTAAGATATTTGAGATGAAAGGAAGAAATACCATTCCGAGTTAAATCGTTCATGTAGCCTTGTGCAAAGTAGCTGGGCCGCCCACACCCCACTCGCTGCCTTACTACATAACACAGCCAATCAACATTACACACTTACTGCCGATATATGGAAGAGAGGCTTAATTAGCTTATCTTTTGTGTATTGATGAGGCATGATTTGGCCATGTAGCCAAGGTTGTCAGCAATGGAATAAAGTTTACTTTTGGCTATGTACGGTCGTATGACATGAACCTTGAGGAAGCCAAAAACGACAGTATTCAGTGAAACCATTATTCAGCCTCCGTAAGATAGGCAAACTCGCAACAAACTTAGCCAATGCAAAGTCAACGGATTGCACGCGTACAGCGGCCGAGAATGTAATTTGAGATCTGCGTTTGAGAGTCTGCGAAAATTGTCATGCAAAATAAATCGAATGTTGTGAGACCCGCGTACGTGCACGACTTGCCTGAAAGTTTACAGATCAACTTTGATAATCAGCATAGCCGACACTTGCGGTTAGAATCCATGACCGGTACGAAATCTCGCCTGATCATCCGCCATTTTGACTCCGTCGTTCGGGTTGCCTGGCAATCCGAAAGGCTATGTACGCTGTTGTCACGGTAACGGGGTTCTACCGTCCTGAGAATGAAAATTCCCCAGATTCAGTCATCGCCTCGCTTCGTGCGATCATCGAAAAAGAACACGAAATTAAAGTTTCGCAAATGCACCTGACTGAGCAATGTCAAATGATCGGAACGAGCAAGAAAAGTTGAAAGTGCCTTCGGCAAACTGTGCTTTGCGCATTTCGGGCGAATTTGCAAACAGTTGGATGCGCGTACTCGCGGAAAAAAGTTCCTAGGCGGTCTGCACATTCGTATCACATATATACGCATGACGTACGCGAGACATCGTGTACGTCTCGCTACGAGAACGCAAAACTCTTTCTACCATTGCGCTATAAGTTATAGCGAAATATATGCACGAATATCGCTTCACTCCGACTCGAACGAGTTGAAAGTGCAATATTGTATTTTTCATTCATTTCAAGTGTTTCTCGTACAAATATTGCGACCGCAAGAGTTCGAGCACCGAAAATCCTACGAAAATTCGCTTACAAGTGGTGTACCGTGTGCGTGTGTGTGCGTCTATGTGTGTGTGCGTCTCGAGATCTCTGCCATGATAGATCGGAACGCGTCCTCTTTCGAGACACGAAAAAGTCAAAGTGTATACGAGGAACATTGAAAAAACATGGGATTAATACGTCTTGAGGAGCGGCACTTCACGGTAAGTCGGGAGATCTTCGAGTTTGCGTTTCTCGAACGATTGCCGTCTTGATCTGAACCGAGAGCATTAAAAAAAAGTAATCGAAGAGTGAGACGACGAGAGAGGGAGAGAGAGAGAGAGCGAGCGAGGGGAAAAGAGTTTGAGCGAGAGAGTAAAGAGAGGGAGCGAGCGATATGTGATTATGGGGATGGGAGACCCAAGGGGTGTTTAGGTCGGTGTGTTTCTCGGGAGACCCGTCAGCGGCCATTAGCGTTCGTCGGGGGCATGGATGCCCCAGACCTTCTCGTGTCAAATTGTCATAATAATATTTGAACTTTATGCTCTTTCGCGTAATGCCACTCTAACGCATAGTTCGTATACTTAATCGAGAAAATGGTCGCAGCTGTTGATCGTAGGAAACGCCCGGACTGGGAAATTGTCAGGGATCTATTCGGAAAAGCAGACAAAAATGTAATTTTCAACTCGTTCCCTTCTTCCCCTTACTGAAAATCCAACAGAACAATGCGTACATACGTGATCCTCCGTGTTGAAGACAAGCAGCTATTTTTCGTGTAGAACGATATTTAGACGACACAAGTACGAATCCCCCTATCTGATCGTCCCGGATTCTCCACAGTCACGAAATGACTTTTTTTCTCACGGGAAATTTTCGACCTGGCATGAATCTTGTGGCAGCTTGTCGAACGAATTCGTCCTCGAACGCGTCATTCCGCCGCAATTGTTCTGTGTAATGACACATATTTCGTCGCGTTCGGAAAACGCACGAAGTATCTCTGGACTTGGTTGCTTTTCGTTTTGTTGTTTTCATTTACAAACGTACATTCTCTGGAACGTTCGAGGAGTTTGCATCCTTGCGTCTCACTTCCTGTCCCTATTATGATAGGATCGGATAACACCTATAGCTGAATTCAACAAAATGTGTGCCCATACAATAAAAAAAAACAAGATAATTATGAAAGTTCGTAAATCTCTTCAATATTGACCAGACTGAAACATGTATTAAAGTTTTTTATTTGTTTAGGTTTCATTTGCACGAGCGTGATATGAATTTATAGTGGATTGAACCTTGACATGCTCGATGCTAGAGAAACCGAATCGACAACCTTTGGAACGAAGAATTAATTGTCGCTCGATGCCGGTGTGCCATTAAAGCATTTCCAATATTTGATCATACGTTAATCATATCTGTTAGATGATCGCCTCATGCGTATTCGTTTTAATGATGATAAGGAATCATTTGAAGCACACGCCGCAACGTAGAAGTTTAAGCGGAATTTCCTGCTCTGATTCAATGGACTGAACAGAAGTTTGTATCTTTTTCCAGTGAGTCGAAGGATTGCAGAATGGTGGTGGATTGTCTGTCGGTCCAGGGCTCCGCGGCTGTAGCGAGGAAGCAGGAGAGGAGGATTGGAGGAGGAGCCGTGGGTGCTAGAATGCACGCGAATGGAGGTAGCGCGAGCAGCGGCGGAGGCAGCGGTGGTGGCATGACTCCCAAGGAACTCTGTGATAACGATGATTTGGCTACTTCCCTTGTTCTCGATCCATACTTGGGTTTTACGACACACAAAATGAATATTAGGTAATTTCTATTAGAGCGCGTAAGTATTACATCTCTATTGGAGTTGTTTCATCGATGACAATATCTGTTCGAAAACTCAGGTTTTTTACGGACCTGTTTGTGACTATGGAACTGTAATATGCAAATTTTTATCTAATGAACTTTGTTTCTTTCTAAATGTCTGTCGAGAGTTTTGTTCGCAGTTATCTTTTTTACTGTCCGTCGGTAAAGTAGATCGCGCATGATAACACTCAATTACAAGTGACAAAGCTCCGTCCGTGATGTGTATTTCGAAATTTTTTTTTCCGCAAGAGACACCTAAGGAAAACTAACATATACGATCGTTGAAAGCAGGTATCGACCGTTGAAAGCTAACAAGGATGATCTTCGAAAGGTCATCACCGATTTTGTGCAGTCGCAAAACTACGACAAGACATACAAGAAGCTGATAAGCGGAGATTGGGGTGCGCGTTTGCCTCATACGAAGTTCAAGCAGCAACAGATCAATCTAGAAAAGCACGTGAGTATCGTCGTGTTGAAGTAAGTTATTGCGTGGTCCAATAATTATGACCCTAGGGAAGCTGAATAAATTTTGGAAACCTTGCGAACGCGCGATTGTCATTATTATTTTCCTTTTGTCTCTTTTCAGGTGTACCGTTACTTGAGGGTATTCGACAAGGACTCGGGATTTGCACTAGAGCCTTGTTATAGGTATTCTCTTGAGGGTCAAAAAGGAGCGAAGATATGCGCGACGCGTAAATGGCTGAAACACGACAAGATTCCGTGCCTCGTTGGCTGTATTGCAGAGTTAAGCGAAAAGGCACGTTCGATTAAGTGAAATTTTATTATCGAGATTCGGCTTGGTAATGCCATAGACTAAAACTACTGCGGATTCTAACTATTATCTTTAATATTTGTAGGAGGAAGCGGCGCTTTTGCATCCGGGAAAAAATGATTTTTCGGTGATGTTCAGTTGTCGGAAGAATTGTGCACAGCTTTGGCTTGGTCCGGCTGCATTCATAAATCATGACTGCCGTGCCAACTGCAAGGTAATCCCCTCGTGTCGTGAATAACTTTCCTCCACACTTGGAAATTTCAGTGACCTCGCGTAACCTCCACAACCATTCATGACCAGTGAAATTCTACGGTATATATAGTTAGCACCGCAGCTTTTCAAAAAACGAATATCCTCACACCCAATGAACGTATTCTATACGCCGCAGTTTATTTTTAAACGTATTTCGGTGACTTCGTTTTACAGTTCGTAGCAACTGGCCGGGATACCGCTTGCGTCAAAGTCCTTCGCGACATAGAAGTCGGTGAAGAGATCACCTGCTTCTATGGTGAAGACTTCTTCGGCGATGGTAATTGTTTCTGCGAGTGCGAGACGTGCGAGAGACGGGGAACGGGTGCTTTCGCGAGTCAGAAACCCGGTGATGACCTCTCTACGGGTAAATGATTCATACATTAGCATTTATGCGTTGTACACTATTATCGCTATCGAGACGCGTGACGAAAATCTCATTGATTCTTGGTAGGATATCGGCTGAGGGAAACTGACAATCGTATAAATCGAACGAAACATCGTCAACAGCCTCCGAGTCAAGGAAGCAATAAGCAACAGGCGGACGGCGCTCTGAACGAGCGAAACGCCGTCCTCGTTGGGAATGCGGCGGTCGCACCGCAATCTCTAAGTATGAAAGAACTGCGTCGCAAAGGACTGACCAAGTATGACGCGGAGCTTCTCATAGCGCAAGGCTGCCGTTTTTCCGATATAGCCCAACAGCAACAGCAGCGGCAACAACAGCAGCAGCAGCAGCAACCGGCAGGTCCCGAAGATGGTACGAACTCATCGGTCCAAGCTGGCTCGCGATCTCATCCGTCCTCAATTATTGGCACGACATCAACGAGAAACCTTCGTAACAAACATAACAGCAAAAACGATAGCAACATTAACAACAATAACATTAATCACGTGAAAAGCGGACAGAGCTTGAGAGCTTCGAGGCTTCAAAAGAGAACAGAAACGAAGAAAACCCGTGCATGCGAAGATGACAATAGTGCGTCGATCGTTGGTACCATCGATATCGACTCGACCGAATCCTCGGAAACGAATCATCGAAAGGACGATTCGGATAGAGTAGCGATGGACGAGGATAGCTCGTTCTCTTTGCTCGATAAGCCACCTCGTTTGCAAGACGATTCCAAGGAGGATGTCCCGGAATCCAGCCGACTCGCGGAATCTCATTCGAGTGCGACCGAAGCTGGTCTCGTTATCTCCAACAAAGAGAGAATATGCCAGGTATTCGTGAAGGAACGCCGCGACGGATCCATCGATGCGAACGACACAGAGGGCGCGGACGATCCACTTAAGATGGAGGGAATCGACGATACGAGTTCGACGAAGGAACCACAGCGTAGAAATACGCCGAGCGTTGAGCGAAAGGCCCATAACGCTACGAACGTTTGCTTGAACTCGCGACCACCGGTCCCGGTGAGAATAAAGACTCACGAGGTCTCGAGTAAGCACACCGAGCCCCTCGAACCATTGGAAACTAATCGTACGAAGGATATTCACGCTTTGACTTTGTGTCCTAAAAATGAAAAGGACGATTGGGGCCAAAACACGGTGAAACTGAGTGACAACGATCCTGTCGATTTTGTCACGCTCACTGCGACTTCCGGGGAGAAAGAAAATCGTAAGTTGCAGTTACAGACGGTTGTGGATTCGCGGGATATCGAGCACAGAAAGTCACCAGCTCACGGCGAGACGCCACGAAAATCAAGTTTTCGTGAGGTCGAAGCTCGTATCGGTGCGTCCCATATCGATAAATCTGGCGACACTTTCTTTCGCTTGAATACGGTTAAAATTCACGGTTCCGTTGACTCCATGGGAAAGGGAATCAGACGGAAGCTGGAGGGTACGAAAGGTGAAGTAACCAGTGAACCGCTGAACGATGAAATGTTCGGAATCGAACCCTTGGATAATGACAACGCTGGGAGCGCGAATCTTCGCGGTATGAACGTCGATCGCTTGTCGAGATACTACGAGGAGATTCAGCGCGAAGAGCACGAGCGCCTGAAGACGATCGAGCGCCAAGCCAGTATCGAACTTTGCGAGACGGATAAGGCCGATGTTCATCACGAAATTGCCGAGCTGGAGTGTCCTGCTCGAGACTACGGTATACAAGAGGCGGGAGAGGAGGAGGAGGACGACGACGATGACGACGATGATGATGATGACGACGCGGAGCAACAATCGAATTGTTCGTCGAACGCACTCGATGACAGAGAAACCCTCCAGATTGTCGAACAGAGTGCAAACACAAGGACGATAACGTCACACGCGGATTCGTTAAATCCTGCAAATCATCAAAAATCCGAGGACAATAGATCACTGACGTTGAAGAGATCGGACGAGACGACGATAGAAGAAGCGACCAATACATCGTCAAGGTCGCGGAGACGAAGCAAGAAGCACTGTCGCGACGGCGGACGCAAATCGAGGCGTAGGAAAATTGTTAACACGTTGGAAAATGGTGGGGTTAGATCCGGCGGCAATTCCCGAAGTCACGGCAAAACATCCAAAGCCAATGGTAGATTGACGCGTAGTCAGCGAAGAGGAAGACAAAAAGTTTCGACCTTGGATCCGTCGAGTGAACCCGTTGTTGTTGGTGTGGCTGACGACGATTCCGGGATTCAAGGTGACATTTACGAATTCAACGAGAAGGAGAGCAATCTTGTGGATGTTGGCTTGCCTTCCGTAATACGACGTAACAAGTACGAGAATGGGGATGCAGACAATCACGAGTCGCGATTTCAAGATACGTGCGGGGAATATTCCAAGATCGAACCACCTGTACTTGTTCCGGAAGTACCATGGCCAACAATCGAAGCCGAGACCAGGATGGATCCAACCGCAAGCTCCGATGAGAACAGACAGACCCCGGAATTGTTCGAGTCTCAAGAAAATCGTGATAGGTTTGTTGATAATTTAACTTTATTGAAAATATTGAGTCGGCAGCCAGGGGCATGATCATCGACGATCGTTAAGAGTGGTGACTTTAGGCATGGCGTTGAATTGAAAAACAACTAACCCGAAATCAAACGTTGTTAGCTAATTTTTTTATATAGCAGCATAATTTCAAGACCCTTCAAGCTGAGAACCTTCATCGGTCATTCTAGTGTAGCTACTTTGAAAACTATTATGAGAATCACAACTTCCGACAAAAGTAGCTTAAATTTGTCGCATACGCTTGCTCTACATTTCAAGTGGAATTAGTTCTAAATGGTATAATGTACAGACGTAGCTTTAAATATGTAAATTGTTAGTTTTATTTAAGCAAAACTATTGACTCTCGTCTTACTACTGCTGCATTCACAAACGACTCAACTTTTTTCACAATTAACATGTTGTTCTGTAAAGATAAATGGCTAACGAGAAAACAAGCAGTATACAGTAAACATTCTCTATATTTTTTTATTCCGGTTTTCCTCGTTATATCTAAGATTGAAAAGACGTCCCATCGTACTTCCTACATGTTTTCCACGATATCAGTTGATTTGGAATTCTATAGATTTTTTTACAATACTACGGTCATTGAAGGACTTGCCGTTGGTAATTTCAGAAACAACGCGAAGGACACGAGTAGCCCGAGGAAGTCTTCGGCATTGCCACCAACCTACCGGTGGCAAACGGCCGAGCCACAATGTCAAGTTTGTCCGGCGACACCGGAACGACCCGGCGGACGTTTAAAATTGACTCTACGAATGAAACGTTCGCCAGTTCTCGACGACGTCGTTGAATCTGGCACGAGTCTGAGCGAAGACAGTTACGAGCCGGAGTACGAGGTGTTGCGCGTCGAAGGGGTCGAGCAGGAAACGAGACGTCGAAAGAAGCACAAGACGCGCGACCGGGAAAGGCGACACAAGAGACGCGAATTGAATCTCGATCCTCCGCCGTTACCGATGAAGAGGTTACGACTGATATTTGGCAACGAGACACACACAATTGATTTGCCGCACTCTTAACGAACATAAATCGCGATTTTCACATCAGTGACGTTTCAGCCAACGATCAACTCTCTTGCGAACGAAACATTCACCGTGTATGTATGTGCGCGCATATGGATGAAGATCGATACATAAAAATATCTTCAGAGGGACGCTCGTGAGATTCTGCGCCGCGGATGACAAATGAGATAATTTATCGCACGAAAGCTCGAGATTTCGTGCTCTCGGCCGATCATTATCTGCCGTCCACGTGCCAGTGAACGTCTCGCAAGAAACCCAGTGGATCGCCGATTAACGAATCCTCTCAATTACCAACTGTATTAGGACGGTAAGGGACGAGCAGAGAAAACGGAAACAATGGAATTTAGATGAATAATTAGTTAGCACGTATTAATTGTAGCATTGGAGAGACAACAATGACTATGTGGGCGATGACGATATATCATGTTATCTGAAGAAAAAAACGAAGCAAGATGCTCCGAGAAAAAAAAAAATTGTAAATAACAAGTGTGTAATGAGTTTTAACGAAGATGCATGAATCCGTATTTCCGTGCATTCGCGGGAGTCTGAAGTCACGCGTCTTCGAGATGGGGAAGGGAAGATTTAGAGCACGGATTGTATATGAATTATACAAATCCACACGCAAATGCGCCCGTGCTGTCACACACACACACACACATACACACACACACAAAATACACTTTACACATAAATTCAATGGCAAAGTTCGTTGCTAGAAGGGATTCGACGATACTCGAGCGATATCGTGATATAAAGGCTGACCAAAGATCTGAGAAGTCGAAGCTTAATCGAATACCATGAAAAATCGTGCGATTCTCGCAGATTGTACAAACTTCGAAAAATTCTGCACGAAACTTGCGTTTGTGCGTAGAATTCGGTGCAATTCTGAAATTATAAGAGAGCTTTGAATAATTATTTGTTCTTTGCCAATCTCTTGCATCGATACATTTCTAAGTTTGACAAAAGAAAATCATTATAACGATTGGCGATCGTACTCATTCTTGTAGAAATATTAGAAATGGAACTAGCCGCGAATTGAGCAGGATACGTTGATCGTCTTTCAAACTTACGATTCTTTCCTTAATAATTAATAGTACGCTATTGAGAAAGTAACTTGGGGAATATGAAGTTTGATACAATTTTTCTTTTAGCGTGAGAAGACTTGAGGAAAATAAAATTATTTTTGCGATCCAAGGGCTGAAGCTTCGATATCATGATATTCGCAATCGTCGCAGACATGGAACATCGTGAAGATATAACTTTCTAATGGAGAATGAACTCCACTAGGGTTGCACGTCGGTTTGTTAATCACAATATCAACTTTCCAAAGTCGAGTACTTCGGCAATTTTAATCCCATAATCGATCAATGTCAAATGTTACAAATTCGGAACTTCATGTTTTAATCCTCGAAAAGATTCTTTTTTTTTCGAACGATCTCTTAAATTAATAAAACGAAAACGAAGGAAACGAAAAAAAAAAAATATGAATGATTAAATAAATTAATCATGTCTGTAATTTTTCGAAAGATCTCTGCATTACGAGAGCTTGGCTATTGCAGCGTATTTATATAATGGCCGAAGTATGTACGCATACATATATGTACTCGCATCTAATACGGAACACGAAAATCGATAATTGATCGAATATATATATTCGCGTTCTTCACGGCAATCTTCCCTCGCCCGTGCAATAGAATAAATACTGCAGAAAGTTATAAATATTGCGAAGAAAAACGAAAAAGAGAGCGTTGTAAAAAGGATCCTAGGACTTAAATGCCATTACCTAATAGAACGTAGACACTTTTCTCCCAGGTGACGAAGCGTATTTGGCTGAGTCTCCTGATAAACAAAAGTAAAAAAAAAACAGAAAGAAATACCGTTTGTGATATACACTACTCTGTACCATCTAATATCTTCTTTTCGATATTATAAACAGGAAGACGACGCGATCGGAAAACGCAGAGGTAATAGTTCACTTTGTGAGAAATTTTTGTTTCGGAAAATCCATCATCGACACAGTGAGATAGAAGAAAAAATAAAAAGAGAACAAAAAAAAAACAAATCTCGAGGCGTAACGCGCATGACTCCGTGCGATTGCCAAAGTAGTTGCTTAGAATTTTCATGCTCGAGAAATACGCATTAGTGCTAATGAGACCTTGATGGAACGAAGACGAGAGTAGCGCGATGGGCTCCTCGGAATTCGCGATACGTTTTAGTTTAATGAAGAAACCTGCTCAGGTTTTTATAAATAAAAATTGTTCTGTATTGAAGAAGAGAAAAATCCCGCATTACGTCGGTAATGATGATCGAAATAGAATACGAAAATATGAAGATTTTTCGTAATGCGGAAAGCTAACGTGGTTCCCTGGCATACAAGAATGTGAGATAGGGAAAGCATAGAGGGCGTGTGATCGCAGAATCAGTTAACGTTAACGAAGTGTGAGAAGAAAAAAATCGTGATCGCAGTACTCCGTCGTTGGAGTACGACACGCTTGTATTTTTGTTTTTTTTTCTTTTCTTGATCGGTAGACCTTTCCGTCACTGCCATTAGATGAATTTTACTTGTTGATTGTTTATTCTTCGGGCTTATTACAACAACAAAACGCTGAAGGGAGGGCTAAAAAATTTGTGTATACCGTCGATTATTTAATAACTGAGGAAAAAAAGTGCAACTGGTATAGATTTCGCGAATCGCGCGCCGGATGTAATGTATTATTCACGCATATTTGCATTTAATTCGCGAAATCGTAAGTACGCGTTAATCGATTACTTTAGCGAAACCATTCGCGTTGAATTTTCATCGTGTTTAGCTGTACGATTATCGTACAAGCGAACAGCAAGAAGTTGAGACAGAAAGGGAAAAAAAAAAATATCACGAAGTACGTGAGGTTGGCGAATCCCTTGGTTTAACGATGTCTCGAATGCTTACTATCGATGTAACTGTATGTGCGATACGTGCGACTAACATTGGGAAGATTTTTATCGTATATCTATATCGCGTTATGGTTATTCAGTTTTATGTATATCGGCCCCAACATTGCGAACTTACGCTGGAAAAGAAAAAGAACGTGGATGAAAAACTGCGAAAGGAGAAAGAAAGAGTGTGTGCGTGTGAGTGTGCGAGATGAAGAGAGCGAAAGAAAGAGGAAGAAAGGAGAGTACATTGTCATTATTATTTTTTATGAATTAGGATATCATAATAAACGAACTCAAATAACTTTACACATGTCTATTAGCTTTGTAAGCCTGACAAAACGTGGCCTGACATAAAAAGGTAAATCCTCCGGTTTATTCTATGCACGATTTAATTTCTGAAGCTATCTTGTAGCATCCATTGACGCATGTTTTTTTTTTGCGTATTCAACAGTACTTAACATAAATAAGCTTACGATTACGATATGTATCCACGAAATCTTAGGGGGAAATGAATATTTTCGCGTCAGCTTGCTGATACATTTGATGAGGATCGACTAACAAGTAATTCTGTAACCGATTTATCGCCAGTATATATATATATTTAACCCTTCGAGCGCATACTGGGTCGTTTTGACCCGTAATTTTTTTCGCGTTAGATACGTATTTTTCACCATTTGCCCCAGTTTGGGTGAATGTTTTGGTATTGAATTATCGTTTTTATCAAAAGATAAATTACGGGCCATAAAAATATGGATTATTCGCTACGAAAAAATAAAACAAAAAAATGTATATTTACCGAAAGACAAGAATTTGAAAAACGTTATGGGTAAGATTGACCCGGTATGCACTTGTAGGTTGGCGCCAGAATTGTGCGCTCGAAGGGTTAAATCTGATACTAGAGCGATTACGATGGCTGAGAGGTTGAAAAATGCAGATATTTTTTAAATACAATTAAAATTGTTTTATACGTAGGTATTCTTAATCAGGTATGCATTACAGTATTAAAATATATTAGAACCGTGACCGTTACGTTACGATAATATTGAATTTTTAAAAACGTTATTGTTATTGCATTAAAAGTAGACAATTCAATTTTTCATTTCAGATGAGCCGAGTTGACGTAATGACGTACGCCGACGGGACCTGCAGCGTCGACGAAACGTTTAAATAATAATAACTTCGCTGGTTATCTATATCTTTCATTACAAAAAGAGTTGAAACTCCATAAGTATTATTTCTCTCACTTTATACTATATATGTATTAAGATAGGACGGAATGGCACGACATGGCCCTTGGTGGGGCAGAACATGAAATGTTTTCGTTAGACGTAATTTTAAACCCAAATATTCTATCAAATTGATTTTTCATGCGTTGTGACTTTTTACATGTCGCCCCTCTACGCCGAAACATTTTTCGTCTAAGTGCGGCGTTCATCGTCTCATACCTGAAATTATTGGAGCTTATCGCTCATTGCCTTAAAATCTTTATCAAGTAAAACTATTTCATTTGCACTCTTTTCGCCATGATTATCGGCATACAACATATTGCATCATTAAACGATTTATCAAAATACCATCCGATAAATAAAACTATTTCGCGAAACTTTCTATATATAATTTCCGGATATACGGATCATATTTCTTCATAATCATTGCCGTCGACCTCCTCTTGTTCTTCGAAGTCATCGTCAGGCTCGTCAACCACGGCTTCTTGATACTGTTGGTATTCGGAGATCAAATCGGCCACGTCCGATTCAGCCTCGGTAAATTCCATTACGTCCATTCCTTCACCGGTGTACCTGGCGGTATGCAATAATTTATAATTAGTCATCACGGTAAATTAAAAATATAAACCTGGACTGTAGCAATCTCACCAATGAATGAAAGCCTTGCGACGAAACATCGAGGTGTACTGCTCGGAGAGACGTTTAAATATTTCCTGTATGGACGTGCTGTTGCCGATAAATGTACCAGCCATGTTCATTCCGGAAGGCGCGATATCGCAGACCGCGGACTTAATGTTGTTCGGGATCCAATCAACGAAGTGCGCAGTATTTTTGTTCTGCAAATTCATCATGTGCTCGTCGACTTCCTTGACGGAAATTTTTCCACGAAAAATCGTTGCAACGGTCAAATATTTTCCGTGTCGCGGGTCACACGCTACCATCATGTTCTTTGCCTCGAACATTTGCTGGGTTAGCTCAACGACCCCTTGGGCCTGATACTGCTTGCTCGACATTGCGACTAACGGCGCGAAGCTAGAAATGTAAAAGTGTAATCTTGGGAACGGTACCATGTTGACGGCGAGCTTTCTCAAATCGGCATTCAGTTGGCCAGGAAATCGGAGACTGGTCGTTACACCTGATTGAAAAACACCAACACATGAGCTTTTATTTTATACGTTCATTCATTCAATATAATAATTCATGTTCTGCAGATGTAAAATCCGTAGGAATGAAAAATCTCCATCGGCCATACCGAACTAGGAGCGAGGCTGCCACTTAAACAGTTTACCAGACTTTTTTGTGTCTTACCTGACATAGTCAAGCAAACAAGCTGGTTGAGGTCACTGTAAGTGGGCTGCGGCAGCCTCAATGTTCCCAGGCAAATGTTATAAAGCGCCTCGTTGTCGATGCAAAATGTGTTGTCCGTATGCTCGATTAATTGATGTAGCGAAAGTGTAGCATTGTACGGCTCCACTACAGCATCTGATACTTTCGCACTCGGGAAAACACTGAACGACGTCAGAATCCTATACAAAGAAGCGTTCCGTATATTGATCATTGTCCTGAGATAATGTTCTCTAAAGAAAAATTGTAATGAATATGGAATATTATAATCCTAATGCGGAAAGAATCATAATAGTCCGGAATATGTATTTTACAGTACAACAGACCTGTCTGGAAACTCTTCGCGGATTTTAGATATCAAAAGAGTTCCAAATCCAGAACCAGTACCGCCACCGATGGAGTGGCACAGTTGAAACCCTTGAAGACAGTCGCAACCCTCAGCTTCCTGTAAATTTTTTTTATCTGATTGGTATTCAGCAGTGAGTACAGTATAAACATTGAACAAATATGAGAGAAATTTCTCTACCCTGAGAAATAATTTTTCACAAGAAAAAGATTTCTCGTCCCTGGTCTATTTGCTGTTTTTTTGTGACTGAAGGAATATTCCAGGCTGCTAGTTCATAGTCTTCAATCAGAAGATTTGATATTTAAGGACATGTCGAAGATGTACCACGTGACACACGAGTGCGAGACAGATAGTCGAAATTTTGAAATCGTAATATATCAAGGACGAAACATTTTTATCGTAAAATTCAAGCATCTATTTCTGTCTCTATGAATTCTACAAAGACTGATGCTCGATTTTTCGCCGTAAACTTAATCGTTATGTCGATGTTCGTCATGCCCTTAAAAATGACACCCTACAACTTTGAAAATTAAATTTACGCTACAAAATTATTTCTTCAGCGATCACGGCATCTCTGTTTATAGTAAAATAAAAACAACGCTTTACGAACTTCCGTTTTCCGTTACAAAAAGGTATCCAGCTATTATAAAAATATTTGGCAGCCATACGTTATACTGTAGCAAAATCCGATTGAAAAAAAATCTTTTGGTTCAGCATAGAGGCATTTTCAAATATTTTGAATTTTCTATCTGGGATTTTGGAATATTACTTCAACGAAGAATTGGAACGTTTTTGGCAATGGAACATTCCCATTATATTGGGATTATGGATTATATTTACAGAAATGAAGGATTGAATGGTTTGGAAATCGAATACGTTTTTCCATTATCTGCAAGCTACAAGAAATCATTTATCACTAAGCTATTAAAAATTGCGAAGATGTGGGGCTAAAGTTCTGCGCGCTGGAATTCCCGCGTGATTCCCTTATAGTTGTGCATTTGTGCTGCTTTTCGTAAATACGACGCGAGCGACCGACTACGCAAAAGAGAAAACAAACAGGCCAGCCCCTTCGGAGGGTATAATGGTGTAAAAAAATATCAATCGCGAATATTGACGATCACCGGCGACTAACGTATCAGAAATTCAATCCTGAAGATAATAGAATGAAGCAATTTCAAGATACCGAGATGACGTCATTGCTTGTCGCAGTGAGAAATCATCGATTTGAGAAAATTACAAAATCAGAAATGGTACTTTAAGAGCTACAATAATAGAACATGTAAGATAGAAAATGAAAAAAAACGATCATCGAGTGAACAAGTTGTATATGGGCGCATATATCATATATCCCTTCGACGGTAGTCAAATGTAAACAATCTCGTCCGCTACGCATTAGAGGTCATCGCCGCGCGCACTCATAATAGTCACCTTTCTCGCGACATCGAGGACATTCTCGACGAGCTCGGCTCCATCGGTGTAATGGCCTTTTGCCCAATTATTTCCAGCCCCGCCCATTCCGTAAACGAAATTGTCGGGTCGAAAAATTTTGCCGAATTCACCCGATTTCACGGCATCCATGGTGCCCGGTTCTAGATCGATCATAATCGCCCTTGGGACGTAAGTTTCTCGGCCCGTCTCATCGAAATATACACCGATTTTGTCCAACTGAAGTTCCTTCGTGTTACCCCCGTACTTCCCCTCTGTGTTAATTCCATGTTCTTGAGAGATTATATTCCAGAACTAACGAGCGAACAAAATGAAACGAGAGATTATTAAACAAAACGTTCGATGACTCTTCGCGACAAATATATATCATTGAAATCACCCGAGTCGCTAACAATCGAAAGAGCGACTTCGGCTTACTCTTGATCCCATTTGGTTGCCGCATTGCCCGGCCTGCATATGAATTATTTCCCTCATGACAAATTACTTTTTAGGAAATTCGCAATGATTGTGAGTCTATTGTAACGTTTGTACGTAAAAAACGAAAATGAGT
Source organism: Ophioninae sp. B BG-2022a (assembly GCA_030522765.1). Classification (NCBI taxonomy): domain Eukaryota; kingdom Metazoa; phylum Arthropoda; class Insecta; order Hymenoptera; family Ichneumonidae; species Ophioninae sp. B BG-2022a. Next base: position 29,908 of record JAPYZJ010001576.1, read on the forward strand.
AACGATTTTTTAATGTATCGCGCTTCGGCAATCCTTCGACCTGAACGATCGAAAGCAAACTAAAACTGTTGATCTTCGAAGGCCGGGCTGATGATTCTACCCCGTTGCCGCTTATGTGCGAATAACAATGACGGTCAGCGATTTCATCGGTGAAAAAAAAATACGGTAACTTACAAATTGGCGAAGTTGAATTGATGTATCACTACAGAATTTTTACAGTCTAATAATTACGACTTTTTATTTTATGATAAATTAACGTTTCTAGCGTGTTAGAAGAAAGCTAAAGTTGAATTTGCCGCGCTTGCAGATCCTTTGGCGTGGTTTCAATTGCCAATAGTATATGATGATTAAGGAAATGTCGAAGACGTACCACGTGACACACGAGTGCAAAAGAGATAGTCGAAATTTAAAAATCGCAATTTCTCAAGGACGAAACATTTTAATCGTAAAATTCAAGCATCTATTTCTGTCTCTATGAATTCTACAAAGA
>JAPYZJ010001577.1:0-27925 GCA_030522765.1 Ophioninae sp. B BG-2022a
CAAAAATCGATGGTCCAACTTTGAAATTCTGCCAAAAATCGAAAAATCATCGGATTTGAATTTTAAAAAAAGCATTTTAAAGAGAAAATCATAACGAAGCGATTGAGCACAGAGTGGAGTGCCAAATTCTAAAGGAAAAAAAGTTATCCACGATTTAGTGAAAAAACTTTTTTCCCCCAAAATCGAAAAAAATGTTGCATTTTTTATATTTATTTAAATGGTCTATTTTGGTCTATTTAAGTTTTTTAAATGGTATAAATGATCTATTTAAGCCCCTGAGTACGAATCTACCATTAATTTTTCCCAAAACCCAACATTTTCATGTAAAAAAACGTAAAAATCGTGTTTTTAGAATTTTTTTACAATTGTTATGTGTTATAATTATAATTTTAATAACATATTCATATATATATATATATATATATATATATATATAATTAAAATTATAATTATATCACGTCATAACGATATATATATTACGTCGTCAAACAATACAAAGCAACATTGAAATATAAAAAACAATGATAAAAAGTACGAAGGTGGTCTCGATATCAGAGACGGAAAAATAGGGCAATGGGGTAGGTCAGCGCGTGACGTTTTCTCTCCCCTCTAGTCCGCGAGGGTGACGGCGCGATCGCTTCGATCAGTGGGTAAGAAAAAAAAAAAAAGAAGAATCGAGGGCGAAGGGCGATCGCGCACGGAAGGTGTTCGTAAGGTGGTTGAAAGGTCGAGGAACACCACTGATCCCTCTCACCATCGGCCTTCGCTTATACCTCACTTTCGTTTCCCAAAGCGTTTCCTTTTTTTTTTTTTTTTTTCGACGAGTATCGACGTTTAGCCCCGATCCCCTCCACCCTCTTCCCGTCAAATTCCTTTTTTCAGCGCGTTTCACGTGACGTCGCGAACATTCAAAATAGCCAAACGGAAAAACGACAGGAGGGGGGCGGGAGAACGAGAGAGGGGAAATATTCGTGACGGGAAGCTTGTGCAGCTGTCTTGATCGTGTTGCACTTGGGTAGCGTGTCCGATACCACTGGCGGATCATCAGCATACGATATACGTCCGACGTGGTTTTCGTGCTCGACCGATTTTTTTCGCCCCGTGGCCCGATCTGCCTTCGTCTATACGCTAAACCAAGGACGTATTGTTGTCAGGATTTTTTCATCCTAGTCCTTTTTTATTACTATTATTTTATTGTTATTATTTTATTATTATTATTTTTGTTATTATTATTATTTTATTCTTTTTATTATTATTATTTTATTATTTTTATTATTATTGTTATTGTATTATTATTTATGTTGTCTTTTTTTTTCATTTTTATTATTGCGGTTGGTTCTGCACTTCAGCGATTTTAATATAAATAATGTTCACGAAAAAATAACAGTAATTTATTGATTCTTGTAAATTGCATACATTTTTATCTTGATAGATTGTTTGGGTTTGTTTCTAAGGTAATTTATTATGATCGTTGTTTTGGTCATTGTTGGTATCGGTGGTATCACAATCATTATCGTTATCAAAAAAGTCATTTCTGAGGCTGAGCTAAAAGTTCTTCATTTTTAATTTTCCCTTCCGCAGCTTTTTCGTTTTTCCGTAAGATTTTATTTTTCGCTTTCGTTGCTTTTCTTTTTTTTTTTTTTTTTTTTAAATCCGAGGGAACGAACCTGACAAGAGAAACTCATCGGTAGGATTCTCCTCTTACAGGAAGCATCTAATGCCCACGGGGGCTGTATATTACTCATCAATATGCGTGGACTCGGATAAAGGGACCAGCTGTGGTCCTTGGACTTCCTCGTTACGAGGGAAGTGCCTTCTTCCCGTTTTGCTTTTTTTTTCTCGTTCCGGGGGTCAGTGCGCGTTAGGTCAGTAAGCACGAGAGAGGAAAGTTCGTATGGACAAAAACGGGGAGAAAAATCTGCGGAAATGCTTCTCTCCCCAGCCTGTGAACCTGTGCACCCCTCGGTCTCTATAAAAACCGTCGAAAAAAAACATTTATGGTGGAAAAACCTGTGCACTTCCTGTATACGAAACCATTTTATTTTTCGTCTAGTAAACGCTTCTTCGAAATTATTTTTTCTCTTATTTTGCAATTGCTAATTTTGTTAAATTTGTTGTTAAATTGAGTTTAATTTGTTAAATTGGGTCTAATTTGTTTGGGTTTGTTAAATTCAGTAAAATTTGTTAAATTGTTTTAGTTTGTTAAATTGGGCTTAATTTTTTGGGTTCGTTTGGGTTTGTTAAATTGAGTTTATTTTGTTCAAATACTTTATTATATTTTTCATCATAAATGTAATTTTTCAATTCAAATTTCTATTACTTTTTTTTATTAATATTTTTCAAATGACAGTAAAAAGAAAGAAAAAAAGAACACTCTTTTAGCGATTTTGGGAATGGGCGTTTCGAGGAAAAAAAAATTTCTTTTTACCAACATTACACAAATGGATTGAGAAAAGGAGAGAGAAATATCAGATTACTCGAAACAATAAAAAACGATGTCACCTTTCGTTAGTCATTAATTTTTGAGTTTCTCTCAAAGTGAAACAAATCGTTGAGCTCGTCTACGAAGATTCCTCGGTCTATATCGCCAGCACCGTTCGCAATATTAATCGCCAAGAGAAAAAAACTTCGAAAATAACAGAGTAGAGAAGCTGCGAGTGACGTTGAGAGCTGTACGAGCTTTTTCGGCTCCTCCACACTTTGTCATAATTCGCACGCATTTCGATTCCGTATTACCAGCCTGTCGTATTTTAAAAATATATACGTGAGTATAGATGTATCCGCGTGTTGCATTCTAATAGAAATTTTTCTCGAAAAAATAAATCAGAAATCCATTTAATCGAAAGACACGTTGTTCGAAAAAATCAAATTCTTTTTTTTCCCAGTCCACTTTTTGGAATGTGATGAAAAAAGCTTTTCGATATTAATAAACTTATCGCGAATAATCGCGAACTTATTACGAAAAATTGTTAAAAAAAAAATATTTCATTTTATAAATAGCGAATTAATAATTTTTCATAAAACCGATAATATATTGTTTGTAAGATATTTCTGTTGGGTTACGTGAAATAAATCGTAATACGCAAAAATATTGTAATTTTTATTATGTAATTTTGACGAAAGAAAGTATGACAATTTTTACATGTCATAAAAACGATGACACAATTTTTTCGATATTTTTATTGGACACCCTTATGACACAGCATGCAGTAGAAAAAATCGCATAATTATTGGACATCTAGGAAGGGAGATAGAAAAGATAGAGCCCTGTACGAGTGCGAAAAGGACAGAGAACCAATTCCATATAACCTCTCTCCAGCGGCCGTCCGAAGTGTTCTCGTCAACCGGGCTCGGTCTTCCATTTCGATGATTTTTCATCTCAAACTTTATTAACTTATTCATGTCCCCAGCGAGTCTCCGATGTTTTTTTTTTTTTTTTTTTTTAGGGAATGAAAACCTATCTCGAACGAGTTTTTTCGCGAATAAAAAAATAATACGTTTTATGTAAATGTATAACAAGTGGGAGTGAACTTTACCATATTAAAAAAATTTTGTTTCTATTTGAAACAATGACGCAATAATGGCTTACATAAGTGAGGGTTGAATACTTATTTATGTAAATTATTATTTGATGACTTTAAAAGCTAAATTATAATTATTACTAAGATTTTCATAAATTTTCCTTTGCCATTAAAATCGTTTATTCGTTCCGATTGATCGACGATACGTGAACAAAGTTTGTAGGGCCATCTCCCCCGGACGAAACTTATAAAAATTTGGGTTTCGAATTACCATTATACACGTGCATATTTACGATGTATATACTTCGCGAAGCCACGAAGCTCATGAGATTCTCGCCCACGTTGCTCTGGCACTGTGCCAACTTTGAGTCGACTGCGAAAAATTGACACGAAAATCTCTACCGTCTCGTACAATGTTTTATCCAATTCTCCTTCTCGTCTTTCTGTCTCGTCTTTCGGTCTCTCTCTCTCTCTCTGTTCTCGTTATCCAACCCAGTGATTCTTTACGTTGGCCAGACTCTTTACGACGTCTGCGATATTCTCGCGTCCTCGGAAAAGTCATTCCCGACGTATATTTACTCGTTTGAAATGTGGAAATAAATTCTGAGACAAAAAATGAAAAACCTTCGAAAAAAGTAGTTTCGTCCTTTCATTAAGATCTCAATATTTCTTTCCCTTCAAACGATATTATTCATCAAATGAATCATTAAACGAAAAAAAAAACTGTTTTTTTAATTATTGAACTTAATAAAACAAAACGATATTAATCAACGGGTAAACAAATCGATAAATAAATTGTTTATCGATAATAATTAAACTAATGCAATAATAATTATCACGATAGTTTTATAGGTATTTTCCTTTCGAGAAATAAAAATAATAAAAATAATAATTTTTTTAAATAATATCACATGTATTTTTTATAGGATTCATTTAACGATATTTTTTAAAGTATTGAACTTAATAAAACGAAACGATTTTCAACGCTCGGGTAAACAAATCATTAAACAAATTATTCTCAAAAAAACAATAAACCTCAAATTTTGCAGTACGAATCCTCCAAAAATATCTTTCCAAAACCATCGTTCTTGTTACTTTTGAAAGAACAAATTTTTATCGAGAACCCTGACCAAAACGTTCCCTCGTTATTTTCGTACAATATCCATTTTCACATACGAGTTATTAAACGACTCCACCTTGCGAGAAGTTGTCGCCTTCCACGAGGATCGAATTGTTGATTTGTGATACTCGTGGACGATGGACCGAAGCAAAATGGGCATTTGGGAGGGTACTTATCTTACGATTTATCGTACCTTCCCGTTTTCCAACATACATTTATTATTTTTCTTTTTTTCACACAGATATAAGTTGCATTACGCTCTAGGGACTTTATTGGCCGTGAATTTGACCGAGAGCTCGGCCTCGCTGAGATAAACGAGCCAATGTGGAAACGTACACCTGCTCGACCTTGAAAATTTTTCTCTCGTTCCATTGACTCTTTTTTTCATTCTATCGTTCATTCTTTCATTCTTCCTTTCTTTTCTACGTTTATAGTTATATATATATATAGATATATATAGATATATATATACCAGACATAAAGATGGGTGTAAGTAAGAAATAAATCGTTTCGAAATGAGAAACGAGTGGTCTCGCTCGAGTCACTTGAATGAGAAATACAAGCCCTCTCGGTGTGGCGAAGACCCCATCTCGCGACACTCGGGGGGTTGAGAGGACGAGTCATTGTACGGAGAAAAAAGAGACCCGATTGTCCGGTGTGGAAACCGTAACGACGGGACGCTATACACTACGAACCATAACTAAAACGTTTCTATTTCCAAACGGTCACTTTTCGAGTTCGCTCTGACTGTTGAAAGCGAGAAAAAAAAAAGAGAGAGAGAGAGAGAGAGAGAGAGAGAGAATGCTATCTCAACCACAAGAAAAACAACACCAAAAATGAAAATAACGAAAAAAAATCGCGATGACAGCTACAAACATCAACAACGAAAATAATTATTAAAATTCAACATCTTGATATAACCACACTTTGCGGAATAAGAGAGCGCTTTACAGAAAAAATAAATAAATAAATTGGAACGAAAAAACTGCTCGTTATACAGGACGTTGATTAAATCGGGTCTCGAGTGTCTGGATGATTGATACTGGCGTCAATGTTAATCGAAACGGCGTCCGGTGTCGTCAAATTGGCGCTACTTCATATATATATATATATATATATATATATATATATATGTGCATCCGGAGTCCGTAAGGATAAACTCGTCGGCGACTTGGATCGATTCTCCAATGAATCGAAAACACGAGTCTCCGAATATCCACAAACATCCTTCGACGTTATGTCTAAACAGTGAAAAATAATAGAAAAAAAAATCTACCATCATAGCGTCCATCGTATTTCGTTCGTCATCATTTTTACGTTTTTCAAACGTTTTGTTTACGTTTGTTTTTATATTTTATCGCATCATGTGACATTAACATTTTTATTATAAATATTATCGATGTTATTATCGAAAATAAAAATGTGGTAAAAACTATTCCGATAAATATGACCATAACACTGTTATATTATCAATAGTATTGGGATGGTAATGATGTTGATTATGATTTTAATAATAATAATAATAATAATAATAACAGCAACAAGAATTATTGTTATTGTTGTTATCGTTTTCGGTAATAATTAAAATAATACGATAATTATCACGATAGTTTTATAGTCATTTTCTTTTCGATAAATATTTTTTTATTTTTTTTTATTTTATATCCGATTATTTATTCGATAAATAATCATAAAAATAATAATAATTTTGAAAAATAACACCACATGTGTTTCTTCGGTGCCAGCTTTAAAAAAAGACAAAAAAAAAAAAACGAAAATACAAAAACAGCCCCGAAGGATCCAAGGACCTCCGGACTTCCATCGGTGTTTCGCCGGCGGAAATCGATATACGTGCGCGCTTACAAAGGAAGCCCCGAGGCACTCGCGGTTTTACATCATAATGAGCGAACCTTCCTTCCGCGTGTCACGAGGGGTAAAAAAAAAAAAGGAAAGGAAAGAGCAAAAAAAAAATTGAAAAATACAAGAAGTCCTTTGATCCAGAAAATGTATGTCCGCGCTCGCAGAAGTGTCCCTGCGCGAACGAAGGAAACGTCGGATCATGTTTTTCTTTCTCTTGCTATGCAATGCTCGACTACCATCCCCCCCCCCCCCTTGGTGCTGATCTTTTAAATTTTCAGGGAGGAATCTCGTACGTGCTACAGAAAAAATTTGTGGGGGGGGGGGGGGGTAGGAAACGAAAAAAAAGGCACAGCCGCGCAGAGAAATAAAGGACGACCGATATCCTTCGTCCTGAGAACGAACCATGTAAAAAATAATTGTTCTAATTGTCCCGAAGATTATTCGAATTTTTGTCAAAAATGATAAATATTCGCGACGAAAATTGACATTCGTTTTAATGAAAATATAAAAGTATAATTTTTTATTTCTAGCTTAATTTTCGTTTAATTGATATTAATTATTTATTTCTATTTTTTTTTTTTTACGTCGAGAGAGAAACGAAGAAAATGGACAAGACGGTACTTACGTTAGATAATAACTATTTATGTTACTATTATGCATATTATGATTTTTCGAAAATTATAATTTCAAATATTTTTATTTGTTATAGATTTTTGTCGATATCATTTTTCCGTCGGTTGAACTTGAATATTATTTATGACTGAATTTATTATTAATTTTGAAAATTACAATCGTTCCTCTTTATTTCATTCATTAATTATTTCTTTTCGTTTTAAATTTTCCTTTAGATTTTTTAATCCCTTTCGAATATTTTTTACTATTTCTTTTTTTTTTTGTATTAATAATTTTTCATAATTATTTTTTCTCGTTGATTTTTTTTCATCGTTTTTATTTTTTTTCGTCGTTCACAGAGAGAGAGAAAATGAAAAAAAAAAGGGACAAAGCGACGTGTATACATTTTCAAACGCACATGTTCCTTTCGAAAGGATCCGCGATCCTTTTTTCACCGCAGAAATATATATCCGGATGATGCCCACGGCGCTCTCTCACAATATCGCGCGTCTCTACTATCCTCCGTTCCGTGGATGAACCAAACTTGTGCGTATGAATTCCTTTTTTTTTTTTTCTTTTTTTTTCTGCGTCGTCCTATTGGCTCGGGGCACGTGCCAAGACTCACATTGAGCACACAAAGAGCACGAAAAGCGAGGGCGAAACAAGACACAGATCAGAGGAAGAAAGAGGGACGAGGAAGGGGGGAGAGGGAAAAAAGGGAGGGAAAAATACGGATGCTGTGGAACACGAAGCTCTTTTCTGCTTGCCACGACCATCTGTTGCTTCCTGTGACGTCTTCATTTCGAAACTTTCATTCCTCGTTTTCGATCTGTGGACTTTTATTTTTATATATAAGAATATATTTATATATTAATATATAATATATAAGATATATTATATATTAATATAATAATATATTAATAATTTGTTAAATGTTTTTATATCAATATTTTATAATCTTAATATTGTTAATATTGCTATAAAATTTGTCAATAATAAAAACAATATTTTATATGTCCTCATGAGTACTTTGGTCGTACCGGAAGTACAAGTTGCCAAAGAACGGAAGTGGCAATCGCGTGTATTTTCTACCCGATTTTTTTTTAAATTTCCTAATATCGAATATCCGTGTTTTTCTTCAATTTGTCTCGTTCCGTTTTCTATTTTTTTTTTTTTTTTAGTTTTTAGTGTCGTCGAATATCCGTGATTTTTTTGGTTTTTTTTTTGGACGTAGACAAATATTTTTGAATATTGGATATTTTGTTGTTTTTCGGAAGCGAGTGGCGAGGGTGGGAACGAAATCAAGGACTTCTGGAGGTCGGCATCTTTTAGACGACGAAAGAGAGAAAAACAGAGGACAGAGAGCACGCGCGGTCCCCGCACACTTTGAGAAAACTGGCAGGTGGTCATTTCTTCTCCAGGACTGTGTTTTTTTTTCTCTTCGTTTAAGACCTCCCCTCCACGGTGTCTTTTTCTTCTTTGACTTTTTTTTCTCCGGCCAGGAGGAACACAATCTGCCACTTCCGGGCATTCCCGCGATTATTTCAAAAGACTCGACACAACACAGGATTTGCGTTTCTTTTTTTTGTTTTCATCCTTTCGTTTGTTTATCGTTCTCATTTTTTTCCTCTTCTCCAATCCGGCGAATTTTTTTTTCTCGTCGTCTTTCGTTCTCTCTTTTTTTTTTTAATCCCCTTTTCTCCCTCTCCCCCCAGAGCCACGTTTCCGCTTTGATACTGGATTTATTTTGGGTGGCGGAATTTTGTGGCTAACCCCCTTCGCTTTATGCGGGTTTCAATGCGGAGTCAGGTGGCCACGGGGATTGCTTCGGGGCCACATGCAAGTATAAAGTGTCATTGTTTTCGCCCCGCTCGAGTGACTTTCAAATTCCTCGTAAGAACTGTATTTTTCTTCATCCCCCTCCCGCCCGCCCCCTCCTCCTCTACTGGCCTACCTGTCGTCGGCAGATTATTTTTTTTTATCTTTTCACGAATATGCTAATTTTTTATTTTTATTTTATAATCTTTTTTTACCTATTACGTAGCGATTTTGTGGGGGCATTAATTTTTTTCGATCTTTTTTGGGATTGTTTGGGTTCCGTCAAATTTCATTTTTTTTTTGCAATCTCTTACATATATATATATATAAATCCATGTTTTTTTTAATGATTTGTTCCAAATTTTATGCGTTTTTTCCGTAGATTTTCATTTTTTTACTTTTCACAGAAAAATGAAAAGATTTAAAAAACTGTGCGAAAACTACGAGTGCATTTTTTTTTCATTCTCCGATCACGAAATTTCGTTTTTTTTTTTAGTAAAAAAAAAAGTTCAATTTCGTTATCTATAAAAAAGAAAAAAAGCATGTTTAATTAAGTTTGACGCAGTGGCGAAGCGAAGCGTGCGTTGGACGAGCAAAAAACGGACTTGAAAAATTTTGGTAACGCGGCAGAACGGAATTTCGACGTAAAAGGATACTCGGTCGAGAAAAAAATCAAGGAAAGGTGCGGACCGGAGCAGGTGAGGCTGCGCATCTCTCAATAACAATAACAATAACAACAACAACAACAACGAGGAGGACAAGTGCTGCAAAATGTCTTTCGAATAACGAGGAGGAATGCAGGTAAGACGTATGTCGTTGCACCTCACTGAGCTCATAACCAGACCCTAAATATGTAATACCTGATGTGTGCCAAATCGTGATGAAGAATTTCGGCATTTCTCGCCTTCTGCTACTCGACGGCGTTCTTCGAAAACCCTCGAGGGGCACGCGACCCCGTGCCTCATCGGCCAGGCGTTTTACGATTTAACAATTCTTCCTCCTTATTTTTCCTTCCCACTCGTCCTTGGTCTCCGATTTCTTCGTCAACTTTGCGCGTCTTTCACGTATCCGAAAATAAACGCAAAAAATCGAGCTTTTTTTTTTTGTATTTCTACGATGTTATTTTTCGTGATTTTTTCTTAAGTAAAAAATAAATCATTTTCGTTTGAATTTTTATTTTTATCGGTATTTATTTTAATTCTAATTTTTTGAAATTATTATTTATTTTATGTTTTTAAATTTTTATTATTATTGTATGGGTATTAAAAATATCGGTAAAATTCTTCAATTTCTAGAAACGGTAATTCTTGATGATTTTGTTTGGGTTAATTATTTTAGAATTTTTATTTTAGTACATTGATTATTTTAGAAGTTTTGACTGTACAATTTAATGCTTACAATTATAGAAATTTAATAATTCATTAACACTTTAATTACATAATTCTTTCGTATTTTTACAGTTTTTAAAAATAATTTTTCGTCCCTTTTCTCCACCCTTATCCAATCGCCCACAATTTCAATCTTTCCATCGTAACATTTGATCTCCGTAAAAAAAAAATCGACGATCGAAAAAAACTGATTTTCAAGATTTTCGAAAACCCAACGGTGTAGGGACGAACCTAAAACAATCTGTCGATTCTAAGACATTATTTCGTTCCGTTCGACGTTTCCTAGAGTTTCGTCCTCCGCCATATGGCGCAAAAAAAAAAGATCGAAGTTGAAACAGCTTTGAAAAACACGATGGGAAAAAAAAAGTGAGTTTCGAGATATGAAAATGCAAGATACGAATAGTGCTTCCCGATTTCTCGCAACCCGAGGAAAAATCGTGAAGATTAAGAATGCTAAGGGGAGGGGGGGGAGAGAAAGAGAGGGATTTGAGAAAGGGAAGGTCGAGAAAGGGCAGATGGTCGGACGTTTCGTCAAACGCCACCAAACTCCCTCCCCCCTCGTCTTTTTCCCTCTCGATCTCTTTTCGCAGCCAAGTGGCAGCGGGCACGCGCCATATACCAACTTGTAAGAAACATCTGCCGTTGCACTTGGCTCGCCACGAAGAGTCACAAGGGCGTAACCGTCGTATATTTCCAAAATGAAAGTGGCTTCGATCTCGCCCTTCTCAACATCACCAAAATCGACAACCACCGTTTCGTACGGATACCCGTATTCTCGAAATAGTGAAAAGGAACCACCGACTCTCCGTGCCAGTTTCTTATTTCCTATCGTTTTCATCCCTCGGCCACCCTCTCGAGGCACAACCGCGTCGTCCCTCGCCTGCCAAAGACACCCTCGTCTTTCATCGTTTTTCCTCTCGCTTTTTCCTTCTTTTTTCGTCTTTCTTTTTTTTTTCTGCTTTTTCATCGTCCGCTTCTTTCTTCGTCTCTAGCTTTTTCAAGACGGCGTTTCGAACATAACCTTTCTTGCAGCTTCGGAAACGCTCGCGCGTACCCGAGAAATCGTGGCTGGTACAGATAGACCCGGTTCATTTTCACAGATGTCGCGTGCCCGATGTCTCCGCCCCCTCTTCCCCGCCCCTCGACGGCTTTTCCATCTTTTATTCTTCCAGCTTTCCAGACGATCTTTCGTTTTCACGATTTCCGCCATTTTTGTCAGCGTCTGAGAGGAGGAAGGAGGATTATTAATAACGTGGGGTTTTTCCAGTCGGAGGCTGAGAGTCAACCCGAGAAAACTCATTTGGATAACAACGACGGTGTTGTAATTATTAATGCGATCGTCGTTATCGTAATCATGATTATTGAAGGTTTTTTGGATTTGTTTCCGCTCTTGGTAATTTTTATTACTGGTTTCTATTATTGTTGTTGTTTTTATTATTGTTGTTGTTGTTGTGATTATTATGATTATTATTGTTCGACTCTGTTATCGTTATAATCATTGTTGTTCTTATTGTTCGAATTCTTATTACTGTTGTATTTTGGTTTGTTTTTGTTGTTTGGGTTTGCAGTTGGTATTGTTGTTCTTATTAATAACAGTGTCCGCATTATCATCATCATTGTCATCATTATCATTGTCGTCGTCATTACAAGCGTCAACATCGCTGTCGTTGTTACTTTCATCGTTTGTTTTTATTGCTCTCATCGTTACCATCATCGTCATTACTGGCATTATCATTGCCATAGCTGTCGACGTTAGCTCTCCGCTCTTGTTAGTCTTATTTTTTTGCTGTTTCGTTGCTCTAGACAGACGCATCCTCATTTCATATCCCTGTTGGAAGAAATTCACCTAACCTCAATGGGATTCTTTTCCAAGACTGGAACTAGGAACAGTGTTGTTATTCTCTTATTGTACCCATGATCATTGTACCCATGATCATTGTATCATTAGTGATAACACGAATGCTGATAACGATTGGATCACTGTCCTCCGTCGTTCTAACGAAAATTGTTTTTTTTTTATCGCCTCTTTTGCGACTCGCCGTGACGAATATGGCGTCGTTTAAATTCCGAAGAAATTATCGGATTAATGTTAACGTGAGTGAATGCTCGATCGAAAATGATGAAAAATTGGGGTCGGATAAGACCGATCGTGAAACTCGACGAAAAATAAGAGCGACGAGCATCACGAGGAAACGAAAACTCAACTTACGTGTGTGTACGAGTATTTGGATGTGTGGGGGATCGTAATTTGGCGACGCGAGAGTGCGAGGCAAAGCGCCCGGCAGGTGCGACAAAGAAATACTTTCCGAATCGTGTGGTCGGAGCGCGAGCCTCTCCCGATGAGAATCCACACTTTTTCGCGTTCTCTCTCTCTCTCTCTCTCTCCCTCCGACGGTTGTTTTGCTTTTCGTTGATCGGTGGGCTAAACGAAGCTCAATTACAAGCAGCCCGTTTAATCTTTAAACGGTTGACAAGTCCTTAATTGACGGGCGCGCGATGTACACTCATTTCTCTTCCGGTTTTGAGGTTAAGAATTTCGGCCCCGCGCGCTACGATTCGAGCATCCTTCCGTACCATGGTTTGCATGTATCAAGCAACTAGGGGGGTGAGGAACGTGTTTCCACGAATCCGATGTTTGGTAGTTCGATTTGTGGCCGCATGGTGCGCAGCGGAGGACCGCAAGACATTTTTAGTGCCTTGCTGTGCTACGAGTGGCGCTAGTTATGTTATGAAGTAATTAAGACCCAAAAACTACGGGTCAAACTTTACTTACTGTGTAATAATGGTTTTGATTTTTTTGTCGAATTATTCAAAAAAAAAAATGTTAAAATCTATGAATATTTAGTTGATACTTTTGTGTATACTGACGAATGAATGATGACGTATAATAAACGGAATTTCGTGAATGCTTTTTGACAAGAACTTATTTAATAACAAGGAATTATATTTTCTATACCTACTTCCATGAATTACTGATATAATAATATTACTGATTTACTGATGTAAGAAAAAAAAACGGTTTTGCTACTGGACGAGTCTCCAATAGAATCCGACCATCATTGTAAGATCTGTAAGGCCGTGGTTCTAGCCTCTTCCAGCAGGACCGTTCCGGTAATTACTGACTCTGCGAAAACATATGGGAAACACTCCCTCGCGATAGTTCGACTCTTTGCGCCATTAACACGTGTCCGTATTTATATATTTATTCGGTTAGGGTGGACAAGCGTTTTCAGCGTGAATTCCTTGCGGAGCGATTGAGAATTAGCTCGACCAATGTCCAGGCAGACGATCGGGTCAATCAGCGGGGGGTCTTGGCCGAGTGGACGTATCGAAGAGCGCCCGGGCTGCTACACCTTCTGTCTATAACCACTCTATCCCCTTCCAAGCCAACGGGTGGCCTTTTAGAACTCGACCACTCGAGCAATGTCGGCTTATCGACGGAATTTCGAAAAGCGTTTAAAATTAGAGGTTAGAAATGAAGACATTAACAGTAAATATTATTTTCATAAGCATTTGAACAATTACTGGAACAGCGTTTCAAACTCGACGCGTGACTTCGACTGAGCCACCCTATATACACGCATATATCCGTCGTTCTAGGCCTTTTGTCGGAGGAGCTAATTGCAAGCTTTGTTTCGACCCCACCGCACAACGTTTCCTTTTCCCTTCTCTGACTCGTCTGCTTTTAGCAATGGTTTCCTATATATCGTACCACCCGAGGACCAAGATCCCGATAATTGCCTCGCATACTCCACACAGAGGCACACCCATACATATATATATACCCAGAATTAAATTTTTGTTTATCGGTCAGGCACGATCGGAGGCCGCAGCTGCCATCGAACTTTCCAGCAGAACGAGAAACTTTGCCGACTGGCACGAGCGCTCCAAAATTCGATTTACCGTCCCATTCTATGCCTCTCGCTCGGCGTTCTTTCACGCTCCGTCTCTCCTTCTTTCCATCTCTTGTACTTTGTAACGTCCGATTATTTCGTAAGAAAATTCATTTCGGGCTTCGAAAAAGTTGAAATTATGCATTTTACCGTTTTGGCGTTTGGATGGATCGTTTTGATTGCTGGAGAGGGGGAATGGAAGACGAAGAAGGAAAAAGTGTAAGGTTATGTTGCTACGTTCATATTTATCATTGATATGTTTGGTGACAGCGCCATTAGGGAAAGCGGTCAGCGCTCTCAACTACGATCTCTCGACCAGCTTTTTTTTTAATCACGTGACTACGCGGAATCGATGAGTACATATATATTTCGTGGTAATCGAGTGTGCGCGCCCTCTGTATAAAATTCACGCGTCGCGTAAGAGGAGTGGGAGGGAGGGTACGCCGCATGGAGAGCGCGTGCCTCACGTGCCTGGAGAGCACTTTAAGAGAGTAATTTGAGAGCGGTTAAGCGCGATGGCATGTGTATACACTGTAGGGTGCATGGTGGTACAGGCACGCTGTCGCGATATCCAAGATCTCGTGTTTTTTTGCTGATTCTCGTATCGGGTGTGCACCAAAAAAAAATGTATGGACGCTAGCATCACTCGCCGAGCATGAAGATCCTACCGTCGTAATAAAAAGTGAGGCGGATAGAAAATGCGATTTTTTTCGTTTCTTTCTAAATGGACAAGACAGGATATTTTCCGATGTCAAATCTAGGCTTTATTTGATAAACACTTTAAAGAGGTACGATCATTACGGAGAATCCAACTTTCGCCAAGTTCACAGAGATGCTCCTGATCGGTAGAAGTCACTGATTTCGTAGGGTGTTCCGCGAGATGTCGTTGATTCAACAGTCACGGTTATTTTTCTCATTTCCAACATCTTCTCATCTCCAACTCGTCATTTATTCGATTTCACGTTTCGAATCGATCGGCATTTATTTTAATTCGAGGCTCGAAGGTGCCCCGATGATGGAGCACCGAATCGCGAGCGTACATTTGCCTTACAATAATCGCGATATTAAATAACACGTTATCTTCCGGTTGAACAGGGCACGCGGACATGTATATTGCTCGGGGGGCCTTGTTTCAAAAGTCCCGCACCCCCCAGGCGTTCCGTTGCACTCGCTTTCTCGCTCTTTCTCCCTTTCTCCTTCTCTCTCAACGTCGTGTAATTTGTTCGTCGTGATCTCCGTTTTTATCATTACGCCGGATCAATGCCGCGCCAATTAATCGTTTTCTACCCTTTCCAACTCTCGTTCTCGCCCGGTCTCTCTCACTCGGGCCAATTAAACGCGCACGGAAGATGGGCGGACAAAGAACAACGCGCGATAACGAGAACTGACAGAAATATGAATTTCCATGCGTGTATTCGCAAATCATTTCTTTTAATTTCGCGTCGCCCAGATTTTTTTTCAATACGAAGTTATATACGAATTCGTTCGCTTTACCACTGGATGGCGCCACTTTCGAAGTTGGGCTCATCCGCCAGGTGTCGCCACTGCCGTGGTTCGGCCATTTTCCCCACTACCCTTTTACACAAAGACAATGTAATGAGTCATGATACTTCATTTCGTTCAATTTTCTCTATCAATGCTTTATTATCGAGTACTTATAAAATGAGCGGCAGACAAGAATTTGAAGTTCGTCGAATTTTTAAAGTTATTTATTTTCTCGGGGTATTGAAAGGAAAGTCTTTGCAAAATTTCATCTCGATCAGGAGTATATGCTTTTCGGAATTTCACCCCCTACCCCGCTTTATATTTTCGAGAATACGCGGATGTCCTTCATCGTGTACATACGAAACGCGATAATTTCTTTGCATACAAACTCGCTGGCCTAATTGACCTCAGCGGCACAGAATCGCGCGGGTGCAATTTCGCACCGAAATGATAGCGCGTCCTGTGGCGCTCTCTCGTAAACGGAGCACGCACACGTTTTTAGTCCAATCACCGAGCAGCTGTAGGTGGTCAACTCGTTCACATAATTTAGTCCGGCCGAGTGCCTTTTCCCCCTCCCCGCGCCCCTCGTCGACCTTTATTTCTCCTTCCATCTTTACCCTCATACTCGTTTCGTATACTCGCCCGTACACCACCGCTTCCCTCCCCCGTTGCCCTTCCGGCGCACCCCCTAATTCGTGCTCGCGAGCACACAAGCGCCGCGCTCTCAAATTGGCTCGACAATAATTTCGAGGTGTGCACCATAAATTCGAGTCCCCGCTCGTTTCTCGCCACCTCCCTTCTCGTACGTGCCAACACGCGCTATGGCGCTCATCCTTGCGGGTTCGCGAACTTTCCACGTGGGACGAGCCACAAACGCACTCGTGACGGGAAACAATGACGCGTCTCGTTGGATGCCAATATTCCGGAAGGTGTACCCTTCTCCCGTGAATATAACTATTTCTAGCTAAAACGACGGATTTCGCGTATAGGAAACTTTTCTACTGTAGCCCTCTAGCGGAATTACAGTTACGTATCGGAAGGAAGAGAGAAGGGTGGGGGATGAGAACGATTGGATATTCGGTAATGTGTGAAATTTGTCCAATTCGCACGAAACTTTCGATCGCAAAAACGAATGAAACTGGACTTAGAGATCGGCACGCAGTTACCGATATTCGAACGTAAAGATGCACGCTGGAGCAGTCGCCCTGTATATCGATCGAAACGATTCTCGCTGCAACGAAAAAAAATTAGATCCCATTTATTTATCGTTGAACGTTAAATTGGACTAGTGCCACGGCGCTGAAGATTCGCTGGTGGTAACGTCGATTGGAATCACCGATTCGATTCGCCCGTTAGTTCCATTAATCCTCGAATTCAACATTCTTTTTTCTTTTTTTTTTCCTTCATCCCGAAAAATGAGATCGGGTCGAAAAATTATTTATTTTTACGAAACGTACGCGCGTATTCGACCTCCTCTCGTCCCGATCAGCCAATAATCGTGTCATTGAACGTAACCGGTGCGCGAGACATTCTCGTTTGCACGCGGACCCGCGTGTACTCGAGGTTCGATGAATTGGACGATCGTACAGCAGCCAGTAGCAAAGACACGCGAAGAAAGCGACGAAATACGTCGAGGCGCGCACGTGGCGGCAGGTGCATCGGAGCAAGGACTTCAACTTCGTGCCGCTATCGTGTGTACGGTGTCGCCGCGCCGCGCGACCTTAATGTACTGAATCCGTTCTTCGGCAGCGCCGTACAGCGGATTCTCGATCGCAGTTTCGTACAGTGAAGGAACGTGGAAGGGAACAAAAAAAAACGTAAATATACAAAACGTATTTAAACAACGCGAAGTGATTCCGAAAAGCAAATAAAATACGAAAAAATGAAAAATCGATGGACCAACATTAAAATTCTGTGAAAAATCGAAAAACCAACGAAACTTCGTCACTGAACCGGAACATTTAAGAAAAAGCGATTACGAGAAAAGTGGACACGGAGATAACTCCCAAACCCTCGGGAATATCGACTAATGGCGGATTCAGTGAAGAAACTTCCTCTTCGGCAAAAATGATGGAAAAATATTGAATTTTTAATCTGTCTTTTTCTTTCATCTTCGTTTCGATGTATTTCGATTTCCTCAACACGAATAAATCATTAAATTTACTCAAAACTGTCAATGTCTATGAAAAACCGTCGAACATATATTCCGGACGACTTTTCTAATTTAATTGTGAGCCTTCGGCGAAAACTCGAGCATATTCGTAATCGGCAGAAAATTTCCACCAGGTGGACTCTTGAAAGGCTTTAAAAGTTGAAAAAAAGTAAGACGGCCTTGTTGTGCACAGGAGACGTCCTTCGGACGAAAAAAATCGTTTACGTACGCGATCATGCGGGCGCGTATTCCTTGGCCTCGCGAGTTATCCACACTCGCGCTCGTTACCCGACAAAGTAGTGCAGTATCCATAGACCGGAGCGGCTTATTTGCGCATCGCTTGGACGCGCTTTCCTTCAGGTCGTTTTTGTTCTTTTTTTTCATTTATACGCTTAATTTTTTCGTGGGTTTTCGAGAACTTCACGTATTATCTTTTTAAATAAATTTTCGACATTTTCGAAAAAACAGAAATAGAAAAAATAAAAATGGACAAAATCGAAAAAAAAATTATGAAAAAGAACGAAATGATAATAATAAATTGATATAAAAAATACAAATGCATTATATATATATATATATGTATATATATATATATATATATAAGAAATATAAAAAAAATAAAAATAAAATCATAATAGTCAAAAATAAAAACAAAGAAATTAAATTGAATTTAATTGAAAACCTTCTACACTCGCGTTGAACGTCACTCTTTTAATTCCAGTTGCAGGAAGTATCAAAAACAATCGAGGAAGGATGACTCGTCGGAACGAAGCAAAAAAAAAGGCGAAAAAAAAAAGAATTACGAACCCCGAGGTTGACTTCTGGCAAATGTTTTCTTTATTCCATAAAAAATAGAAGTCCCGTGACGGACGCGTGTCAAGTGGAAAGCACGAGGGATGACGAGTACGGGGGTGTACGATGAAAAGGCGTCAAGGGGGGAGGACGGGGTTGGGGGTGGAGAGGAGAATACCCAATGGATTCGTATTTCGTCTTAATCATTGCAAATAAAGGAGGATGGTTGGAAATTGCTAATTCCCGATTCTTCTTTTTCTTCGTTTCTCTTTCTCTCTCTCTCTCTCTCTGTCTCATTGTCTCTTTATTCGGCGATAAAATAAATTTGTTTTTTTTTGTTTGTTTTCTCTCTTCTTTCAGTGTGATTGCCTAGCGCCATCTTCTCCTCCCGGCGAGTCGTCCCGACCGGATTTTTGTTGCTGCTGTTGAGTGTAAAAACCGAACGGTACGGACTCGTAATTTTGGGACGTCGAAGGTTGACTCGGCGGTCCAGGTGGCGCCAAAATTCCCGTTCCCGACTTCGTCGACGCTTTGCTCGTCGACAATTGCTGAGAACGAAGGGGAACCGGAAGTGAACGCTGAATCTTCATCCCGTGATGATGATGGTGATGATGATGAACCCCCGGGATACGATAACCCTGATTCCCAGGACCGCTCGGACGCAAACGCGGTCGACCCGGACCTCGACGCACCGAAGCGTGCTGACCCGAACCGCTTCGACCTGGGACCGCCATCAAACTTCCCGATGGACCCAACGGACCCACGCTGCTTGGACCGTCACCGTCCGCTGGACCGGAATTCGACCCGCTCGGTAATACTGCTGAATTAGAAAAAAAACAAAGCGTTAACCAAAATTTAGGGCTTTGAATTCGGATTTACAAAAAAAAATTGTAGATTTTTGCGATATTTGGAAGAAATTATGGATGGAAATGAAAAATTTGGTTGAGTGATAAATGCTTGGAATTTATTAAAGGGTTGTAGCTTATAATTAACTGGAAAGTCATCAAAACGAAATTGATCACGCATGTGTCTTTGGAAATCTTAAAAAATATTTTCTAAGACCAATTTTTCAAAGTTGAAAATCCTACGATGAATAATCACTTCAACGTGATAAAGCATTCTTCATTTCTAGAAACAAACTTTCAGGATACTCGAAAAAAGGGTTCAAAAAATTCATTAGGTTTATTTTAAAGTTACAAAAACCCATTTGCAAGCTGTGTATCTTTTTAAGTTCGATTGTAGCACAAAAACGACGATAGAGTTGATTTTCAAGAAACTGATTTTTTTCAAAATTACACTGTTCGGAATTTCTGTAAAACGGTTTAAAATCTACAAAATTTGGATATACACGTTAGAAAAAAAAACATTGATTTCGTAAAATGATGAAATCGTCTAAAATGAAGAGAAGTCGATCAGCCTTCAAGATTTCCAAGATTTTTCTTGCAGTGGAACTTGGTCAAAAAAATGGTAAGAAAATGGTATTTTTGAAAAATGGTAAACGGAGGAGCGAAGAATCTTGATTGGCTCTAGAGTTCTAGGACAGGTATGGGATTGACAGCTGAGGGAGCCTGCAACAAGCGGTTCTCTCCGTCTCTCTCGTTCGCAAGCCTTAAGGATTCAGGCACGACGTACGCTTCGCCAAAGAGAAGGAGCGAGAGAGAGAGAGAGAGAGAAAGAGAGATAAAACGAGAGGAGAGGGGGAAGAAAGAGAGAGAGGGTCGAATCGAGAATGATGTTGACGTGAGAGAGCGAGGTTGGTGGTGCAAGCGTACGAGCAAAAGTTCCCAAAAACCTAAGAAGAGCATCGATCGCAGCTGCCTTCTTCGCTACGCACCTGCTATTATGGTGCTCGCACTCGACGACAAGCTCGAGAGATCTCTGGCCTTTCTACCCACGAAAATATACCCATATGATAGTAATAATAATAATAATAATAATAATAATAATAATAATAAAATTAATAATTTTGAATGACGACAACCCGAGGAATATTGCAATCACCAACGATAACAGGGATCAAAAGATCGTAGCTAATTGATATCAAAGTAAGATCTGTGATGAGTTCCTAAGAGGATTCTACTTGACTACGTAAAATCCTCATAGGAACCAGCTTAAGACCGAGAATCGTAAAATTGAGAAATAATAATAATAATCATCACATCGCTAATAAAAAATTCTGCACGATTCCATCTCAAGTGGCAGAAGTGAAAATGAAACGTCGAATTCCAGGATTAACCTAACTATCAGTGAATAGGTCGAACCGAAGAAAAAAACAGAATTTACCATGATAATGAGACAATCGTTCGAGAATTTTGAAGGTTTCAAAAGTTTTTTTTTTACATCAAGGAAGAATAAAAATCCTCCCCCCCCCTCTCAAAATCCAAGATGGAATGCTTTGCTATTTTGCCTTTATTTTGTGGACTTTTGAAAAGGTCGAGAATCGATGAATCACGATAAGGGGAAGGGGGGGGATTGTACGAGCATCAGCACATATCCCGTAATCCAGACGCAGAGCGAATACTCGAGCAGCGCTGAGGGGGTTAGGGGACCGAATAAACACCCGGCGAATTTCAACGAGACGAAGTCAAAGTCTGTCGCCGCAAAAAAAAACCGGCACAGGAGAGGGGAGGAGAAGAAAGAAAATGAAGAGAGTAGGGGACAGGCTCCCGGGGGGGTTTATGCGAGGCAACTGTTCTCTTCTCTTGGAGCACTTGTTCCTCGAAGCACATGTGCGATCGCAAGGGAATTTTCGCGTCCTCGATAGAAAGGGAAAGAGAGGCCACGAATGATGGCCTCGAGCGTCTATTTCTTTCGGTCCCTTACTACTTTTCCGATTTGTCCAAATCTTCGTGATCGACCCGTTCGCATTTAAATTTCTATTTTTTTAGGAGGAACGAAATCGTCGATTTTGAAAATCGAAGAAAAAACTTTTTTTTCAAGGTAGCCGGGTTTCCGTTTCTCGAAGGCTATCGTAAATGTTCATTAACGAGGGTATCCGAGATAAAAACGAAACGTGGGGTAAAATGGACCACCGGTGAAAATTATATCGATATTCGAATTTCCATCGATTGTGAAACATTCTGGAGGTCATCTCGACCGTAAGACCGAAACGAAGACTCGGAGGATCGTTGAACGTACGAAACACGTGGAGGGAAACCGATCCAGGGGGGCAAAATGTCTCGACGAGAATCTCCCAACGTTCACGAAGCTTCATTAAAATAATCCCGATATTTATCGCTACAAAACCCGTTACACTTTCCACCCGGACGTAACGACGATTAATCAAAACATTTTCCAACCGCGACGAGAGTAAAATTATTCCCATGAAAAAAGCACAAATATTTATCCGTCTTGCTCCCAAAGAAGATCCGTGACGTTTTTTCCGGTTTTTTTTCGAAGCGAAGAAAAAAAGAAAGAAACGCTGTCACGCTCCGGTGAAAAAATTTGCGGGGGAGTCCATATTGCCCCACCTCGGGCTTATATCGCGGAAAGAGCCCCATGAGAACGTTGCCAAGTGACGAGAATCCCTCAGGGACCACCGTGGCACGTTCGAAGGAAATAAAAATTCGTCGGGACGAGGATTGTCGGTTGGACGATAGGCCTCGTCAAAGGGAGCGATTTTCGGGGGCGTTGAAAAGGGAGCGAAGAGAGTCCAGGATTAATGGGCTACTGCGGCCTCTGTATCGATTCACCCTCTCTCTTCCTCCCTATCGTTTCCTCGCGAAAATCCGACGCGAAGTAGCCTCGAGGGATAATCGAAACTGGCGACGTCGCGATTCGGTGAACGTAATCCTTCGTCCCACGAGGTAAGAGCCCCCACCCCCTTCTTCAAAGATCGCACAATGCCGAATCTCCAAAACCGTTTTTTTTCTCTTTTCGTTGTTCAAACGTTTTATCAGGACGAAACAGACGACCGTTTCCCAACGAAGATCCGAATGAAGATACGATGACGAGAAACGACGAAAAATCTGAAAAAAAATCTTGACAATCGTGAGTTTAGTTTCGAACTCACCCTGCTGTGCGCCCGTTTGGTCCCCGGACGAAGAAGAACTTGGCGAGGGTGTCGAGTTCGGTGATTGCGGTCCCGGCGAAAGTGAATTTTTAAGAGCTGCGTTCCCGGCGATTCCTCTTCCTTTACCGCCGACCGGACCGCCTCGCCTCGAACCCCGCGGTCTGCCGCGTTTACTCGTCCCGCGTATACTCGGCCTCATACGCACACCCCCGCCAACCCCGAATGTGAAATGATGACCCAAACGCGCGACCTTCGGTGGCTCGCCGAACTGCTGCGAATGGGAAACGAGCCTCGAGTTCGTTTGGGTCGCCTCGGTATTCCCTGTCGAAATCACGGGACCGTCCACGTCCACGACCAGACCTTCGTTGCTCGTTTCGTCCTGAAATTCAAAAGTGTTCTCGTATCGTCTCTTCATATCCTTTCCTCTCTATTGTCATATTCATTTTTATTAGTTATAATATTAACAGTCGATTATCACGATCATTATATATTCTTATTATTCATTATTTTTAACTCGCCATTAATTATCATTGTGAATGAAAAACAATAACAGTGAATTTTTTGAATTCAAAAAAATAATAAATAATGAATAAATTCAGTAACAATTGCAATAATATTACAAATAATCATCATTATTATTTTATATTAATTATAATTAATGAAAAAAATGATAATAATTATTATCATTTTTTTTGTGAAAGGAAAAAAATTATGATAATTTCTCTATTATTATTATTGTTAAGATTTGTGAATCAAACCTCCGATTTGACAGGACTGGCGAGCCCGCCCCGATAATCCTCGTTTCCCTCGTTGGACTGCTGGCCGGAAATCGGTGCGAAAGTCACTTGCTTATTGCTATGTACAATGGTAACAGGGTTTCCGGTTGTCGGGGTCCCAGGGACTTGCGACGGTGTCTCAACGTGCCTCTCTGCGACCTCGCCGCTTTCCTCCAAGCACAACCTTTTCGCTTCCGACTGTACGAAAAAAAAACACAATATTTTACCCCAAAAAACCACGAAGTTCATCAACTATAAAAAAGACAAAAAGGGAATAAAAAAGGATGGAAAGAGAATGGGGTTCTTTCTCAATGACATTCTCTCTCAACTTTTTCATTGAAAACTCAATCGTCGTTGAGGACGCGGATTTCAAAGATTTTTGAGGTTATGTCGGTTTTCCGCTTGTCCTTAAGAGGGCAAGGGCGCGAAAGGTGGGACGAGGGAAGTAGGGAGGGAGAAGAGGAAAAAGCGAATAATTAAGGGGGGTCGAAGAAGCGAGTGATCGAAGACGAGCATGTGGCCCTTAAAGGGCGCGCTCAAGTTTTACCTTAACCGGAAGCGCGGTTAGCTTCCTCTTCCGGTCCCTCTCCTTCTGATGCATACCCTGCTGATGATCGCAACGAGGATCCTCCGCGTGCTGCTTTCTCTCCTCGCTCCGTTGGCTGTCTAAAATATACGAAACACGTACGTATACGCACAACGAGAATTTCACGTATCCGCAGATCGCGTACATGACCGCGCGATTATTATTCCTATTATTATATTCGTCGTTCGGTTATTAGCATAAGGATAACGAGCGCGATTGCTCAATGTGTAAACACGCCCGGGCCCACACGAACGGTCGAAACGAAGAAAAAAAAAAACGTTCGGAACCTCTTTTTTCCCTTTTTCAGGGAACAAAAAGAAAATGGCAAAAATGGCATTTCCCAAAATCCGCGAACTTTTCGTCAAAGCATTCGTCGACACGTTCGACTCACATTTCGCCTCGATCTCCTCGTCGTCCAGGAGCAACGAGACGACTTCTTTGGGCTTGAGGGTATCGGGCTTGAAGTTTCCACCGCTTATCACCATACGTTGAATCTGAAACGAGATAACAGATTTTTTTCTCATCAACTTCATCTTTCTCAATATTAAATTCTTTTTTTTGTACTTCAATTTCTTTTTTTTATCAATATATTTTTTTATATTAGAAATTTTCTACTTATTTTCTTTTTTATAAACTTTGATTTTTTTTGTATCGTGAGAATTTATTTGAAGATATATATTCGAACAGAGTTGAATTTTTACTTTTTTTTACCTTTTTTACCTAACGTTTTTTTTTAGTTTTGTTTTATTGTTATTATTATTATTTAAAAAAACAATAATAATCAGTCATGGATTTACCTCGCTCTTTTCTCGTGCCCTCTGTAAAATTCTCTCCTCGATGGTCCCCTTGCAAATTAATCGGTAAACGGTGACCTGCTTGGTCTGTCCAAGCCTATGGGCTCGGTCCATCGCTTGCTGATC
The DNA here is from genome assembly GCA_030522765.1 of Ophioninae sp. B BG-2022a. Classification (NCBI taxonomy): domain Eukaryota; kingdom Metazoa; phylum Arthropoda; class Insecta; order Hymenoptera; family Ichneumonidae; species Ophioninae sp. B BG-2022a. The sequence goes on from JAPYZJ010001577.1 coordinate 24,936, forward strand.
GACCGTAGGATTCCAATCGCTATCGTAGAATATTACCTATCGATGTAAAAAAAAAGCATAAAAGTTGCAAGAAACGTCGAATTAATATGAATTATTTTTTTAAGGGGAGGAGGAATCATGAGACACATAATTGCAGAGATGAAACGATAATAATAATAAATAGGATATTTATTTAAAAATGGTAAAAAAAATTATATAATTTTTGCAACGGGATTTTTAAATATTTTCTCCTCTCATGTCAGAATATTTTTTTCACCTTGAGTAAAACGAGACACAAATTGGGATGAGAGAATTCGCGATTTGTACTTTTTTTTTCGTTTGTCAAATAATTGAGGACGCAAAAGGATCCAAGGAATATTTTCCTCGTCACGAAACACGGTTCTCGGGCAGTAGGTACCACGCGTCACCGAATAAATCAAATTTGTTGAATCGATAAAAGAGAAATTGGTCGAAAAAACGAACAATACGTGACTCCGAACGATATTTTCTGAAGGAGCTCAATGGGGTGGGGAATAAGGGTTTACTAACCCCTCTCGATTCCTTTTCTGGCTTAATCGTATTCCGATACACTACCGCACAATCCCGAACAATTTTGACGTTCCTAACCATTTTCGCTTTTTTCGTACTGTGATAAATATTTTTATTTTATTTGGGGGTTTTTTGAAGAATGGAAATTGGCAAATTTTTCGATCCGTTGCTCGCTGGGTATTTAATTTTTCGATGAGAATGGATATTAAATTGGGATTGAAATTTAAAAAATTGAAAAAAGTGGCAAACAAAAATTCGAGTTTGTTTGGGTTTTGATGAAATATTTTTAGCGTTTTTTGAAATCGGAAGTTAAAACTGTTTGTGTGAAATAATTGGATCTTCTAAAATGAAACGTTTCTATCGATGACCGATGAAAAAAAAACCTTTTTTCGTAGTTTTGACGGATCGCAAAATTTGAAAATTTTCGAAACCAAAAAAAAAAAATCAAAGAACGTATAAAATCGTGACGAACCGTGTCCGCGGCTGTGAGATTAATTCCTAGTCCACCGGCCCTTGTGCTCAGCAGAAAGACGAATATGTCAGCTCTGAAATACAAATAAACGGAATTCCAATTACAACGCGAGCTAATTAATTCGCGAATCGAACGAGCACGAATTTATTCTTATTTTTTGCCTTCTCGGACATTCCCACAGTAGCCTCGGTGCGGGATTTGTCGAATTTCGTTATTCGGTGATTCCCATTAATTATAAACTCGCGTGCGACAGCTCAAGCGAAAAAAAAAAGAAAAAAAAAACGAATCGGTGCTGCTCTCCAGTCGAAGGAAACCATAATTATTCTCGGCCCCAAAAAAGAAGCTCTCCTTTGCATTAATTTTGTTTTTTTTTTCTCTTTCATCGCCACGTTCCTTTCGCTTAACTCGATTATCTCGAAGCCCACATCCGCCGGATTTTATTAAAATTCACTTTAGTACGTACCAAAATTGAGAAGCCGATTTCCAAAAAAAAGATTTTCTTTTTTTAAAATTACTTTCTCATTTTTTTCTTCCTTTCTTTCTTTTTTTCCTTCTTAAAACAATTCTTCAATTTTATGAAAGTGGACGGCAATAAAAAAACAAATGACGGTTCAACGCAGTAAAAAAAACAAATAAAAAAAAACGATCTCAACTATTCGAGGAATTCACGGTCTACATTCACCGGTGTGAATTTTAATTGCATCGAATCTATGACTCCGAAACTACGGATGGTAGAACGTTCGTTAAGTTCGAAACTGGGCAAGCGGGGATGCGGGGTGAAAAAGTCAGGAGCTCGGAGGGGAGGGAATTTACGTTTGGTTATGCAGAGGCGAGGAACAATTTCGCCAATTAATTGCCTAGCATCCGTCACGCCCGGGTTGACTCGCCGAACGTCATGCCATTTCTTCGCGCTCCGATGATTCGTGCTTGTTCGTACGTACACACGCGAGAATCCGTGTCCACGTACATGGACACGTGGGTAACACCGGAAAAGTAGAGCGCGATATCAGGCGGTGAGATTTTCCGGCGAATTAATATCCTCCGCGTCAATCATGGACATTGACTGGACAATTTTTTTTTTTTCAACGTAAAAATCGATTTATCGATTACGAATTAATTTGAATTTTCAAATTGTTCAAACCGTTTCTGAAAATCGGCCACCATGTCGCGTCGATCCGATATCTTCGACGAGCCGTCCAAACGCATGAACGTGTGCTTCCTGTGATACATGTACTCCTGAAATCGAAGACGAACGAATACGTGTCATCATTAGGGATGAAGATATGATGATGTACGAAGATGAAGACGTGACTCTTGGAGGGGTGAAAAAGTATTTGCATTAAATAGTTATAATAATAATATTAATAATAATAATAAAATGTAAAGAATACAATGGTTATCTACATAATAAAAATGAATCGTGAAATGCATTGGTAAGCCCAAAACTCGAAATAATTATTATATTTAGACGTTTAGGGTCGTATTGCAGGTCCATGTCGATGTATTTTTATAGCTTAAAGACAAATCCACCATTTAATTCGCCTTGAATTCTCTATTTCTAGGGAAAAATGTCAAAAAAAGATTCTAGAAAGGTTTTTCGCATTTTCCCAGTTTAATTTTTTACTTTCGCCAAAAACTCGGGCATATTCGTAATCAGCGGAAAAATTGCGATTAAATAGACACTTTTAATACTTTTAAAACGGAAAAAAATTGTTTTCAACTTCCCCGGCCACTTTTCCAAAATCTCAAAAATCACGAAATTTCAAAAGGTCGTGGGGCGGACTTCTCCTATGCTATGGAGATTTAATTAGTGTGTTTTGAAAAGGTTTTTGCCTGACTTAAATAATGGCGTTGGATTCGTATCGATATCTCTCGTAGTTTTCCTGGAATATCCAGTTGAAAAATCGGAAAAAAAGAGGCAAAGGGGTATGTATGGAAAAATTTGCAAAAATCGATGGTCCAACTTTGAAATTCTGCCAAAAATCGAAAA
>JAPYZJ010001578.1:0-26360 GCA_030522765.1 Ophioninae sp. B BG-2022a
TATTTAAGTCAGGCAAAAACCTTTTCCAAACACACCAAATAAATCTCCATCGCACAGAAGAAGCCTACTCTACGACCTTTTGAAATATCGTGATTTCTGCGATTCTGGAAAAATGGCCAGGAAAGACGAAAATTTTTTTTTCCATTTATAGACTTTTAAAAGGCTCTATTTAATCGGAAATTTTCCGCTGATTGCGAATATGCCCGAGTTTTTGCCAAAAGTACAAAATTACACTGGGAAAATGCCAAAAAACCTTTCTAGAATATTTTTTCGACATTTTTCACTAGAAATGGAGAGTTCAAGACGAATTAAATGGTGGGTTTGTCTTCAAGGTATAAAAATACATCAATATGGACCTGCGATATGACACTAAAGTCTAAATATAATAATTATTCCGAGGCTAACCCCGCTGAAGGGGCGCGCCTGGTTGGCTGCCTTTCAAAATTAATAAAAATTCAGGGGTTGATCCGAGAACCGTACATGCTTATATCAATCGCCTTAGAATCTCATCCCCAACCTCCCATTTCAAGGATAACATTCTTAATTGGGACACCCTGTATATACAGTATTTTTTCGAAATTCAATTTGTACAAACCCCCACTAATTATATCGATAAATAATTGAAGTGAAATAACTGAAATGAAAAAATCTAATAATTCAAATAATTGAAATGAAAAAATCTAATAATTGAAATAATTGAAATGAAAAATGTAATAATTGAAATGAAAGAATCTAATAATTGAAATAATTGAAATGAAAAATCTAATCATTGAAATAATTGAAATGAAAAATCTAATAATTGAAATAATTGAAATGAAAAAATCTAATAATTGAAATAATTGAAATAAAAAAAATCGAATAATTGAAATAAATGAAATGAAAAAATCGAATAATTGAAATAATTGAAATGAAAAAATGAAATTAAATAATTGTAATAAAATGAAGAAAAAAAAAAATGAAATAATTGAAATAAAATAACCGAAAATGTTGGTCTGTTACTTACGCCGGAACATCGCGATATCCGGAGTGTAGAATCCTGTCTAAATTGTGTTCGGTAACTTCGATGTGACAGGTTGAATGAGGATGATCGATTTGATGATCAAGGATAGGATTATTGTCATTGAAGTGTGCCGAGGATCGTGAACCGGTGAGAAACTCGACGCACTTTTCGGTGGGGCTGGGTCGTCCATTGTTTTCAGGGTTGCATCCAGGATCATCATGGTTTTCATCGATCGATCGATTTCTCAGGAAATTATCGAGATAATGGGTGGCCGTGATGGGTTCGTCGAGGTTATTGGTCGATGACCATGAAACCGTTGTTGCTTGACGATTATCATGAAAATCGTTGATTCCAGGGTTATCGGGACCCAAACCGAGAACCGCTTGTCCCGTTCCTTCGGGATTTTTTCTGGAGTACAATTTGCGAAGGTAGGCTTCCTGATGTGCCCTAGTCGCCCAACAACCGCCCTGCCACCATCTTCTTGATCCGAAGATCGTCGTGTTTCTTCTTCTAGCGAGACTCGACATATTATCGAGCTACCATTTGCTGATGTGCCTCTTTTTCCAGTCTCTCGGATCGATCTAGACCCCAGCATCCTTGTACAAGGGCGCTCTCTTTATCGAGAAGATCAATCGTTTCAAAGTCCTGATTTGTTCTTAACGACTGATTCAACGGTGGTAACATCATCGTCTTTGCCTTTCCAAGAATCTTCAACCCCATTTGGATGATTCCTCCGAATAAACATGTTCTCATCGAGCCAAAGCACGTTTCCAAGAGTTTCCAACCTTATCAGGAGATTCGTGAAGAATCGTCGTTCAAATTACTCCAACGTTTGGCTTGATCACCTCTCCGACAGGTGACCATTTATCAACGGAAATCTCACGAAATAAAGTCCTCACCAATTCCTCGAGGATTTAATCTTTGGGATGTTCAATCACGACGAAAGAGGATTCTTTGGGTTTGTATTGGATTCATCAGCAACCCTTGAAACGTTGAATGTTTTTAATACAGTATTAGAAAGTGCAGAAATCGTTTGGGTTTGTTTGGGTTCATCAGCAATCTTTGAAACGTTGATCTTTCGCAATATCCAATTATCAGTATGATCGTTTGGATTCGTCTGCAGATTTGGTTCTGTTTCTTCGTTTCGATCACCAATCCTAACGTGCAATGACCAAAACGACCAAAAAACCTAGATTCTTTTGGTTTACCTCGATCAGCAATCTCTAGAGGTTGCCTTTTCGAAATATCCAATCACCAAGCCAATAACATTGGAATTGTTCAGATTTCCTTGATTCAATCATCAATCCCAAAAAATATTCCTTCTTCTCACAGGCCTAGGGATTATCCGTTTTGCTGCAGATTCATCTAGGATTATTCGGTACCATCGCCGATTCCTAAAACCCTAAGCATGAGCTTGGATTTCCCCAGATTGACGACCAATCACCAAAAAACTGTTTTATTTCACCAAATACCAGATAGATTCTTCCCTCTTCTTGTGTTACCCATTTCCCTCGTCAGAAATTCCCAAAATCTCTGTGCCTTCGTAATGAACAACCTGGGGTATTTCGTTGCCGGATTGCTTTCAACATACTTTCGGAAAACCTAGATCCGTGGTCTCGGTACTCCGGGTAACGTTTATTGGAGGTCTAGAATTGATTGGAAGGTGGCGACTGCACTATAATTCTCGGGAGATACTCGTTGGAGTCATCGTGACGTTGATCGCACCGTGCCGGATCGTTCGATCGAGTTGTGATCCAGTACCCAGTCATCGGTCGGGTATTGATTGCCGGCGTACCTGCACGTTTTCTTTCAGGCCAATCTGAAGTACCCTGGGTTGCGTGTATCACGTATATGTACCAGCTGCCCCCTTAACATTCTACAGACTCGATTCCACCTCCAGTACCACCTGAAGAAACGTCTGGATTGGCACGTGTTTTCCTAGATCGTTTGGTCATCAGAGACGTGGAGGGGAGGGGGGGGGGGGGGTTTGGCGTAGAAACGGTGATCAGTAGTCTTCTTCCAACCCGTACGAAAGTTGAAGTCTACCGGAACGTCGAAACGGCAAAACGAACGAGGAGAATCAAAGGAGCGGTGAAAGTAAAGTGAGACGTTGAAGCGACGCTTGGATATCGAAGTATGTAAGAACGAGATAGTACGAGAGAATCGAGATTAACGTTTCAATACGGCTTGATATCTGGACACTGAATTGGAGTCTTTAGAATCGTTCCAGATAGGGTTTGTTTGGGTTCTGTTTGGGTTGTTGCACTTTTTTTCTATCCTGGTTGAATACATCAATGAGCGGTTGATGGGTTCTCAGCTAATCAGGAACGAAAGCACTTTTTCACTAGGTTCGCTGTTTGGGTTTGTTTGGGTTGTTGCACTTTTTTTTTATCCTGGTTGACTACATCAACGACCGGTTGATGGATTCTCAGCTAATCAGGAACGAAAGCACTTTTTCACTAGGTTCGTTGTTTGGGTTTGTTTGGGTTACACTGAAGGATTGATGAGTCTGGGCTTGAGGTTTTTGGATCCCTAATGGAAGAAAGTGGCAATCTTGATGTTTGGTTTTAACAGTCGACGATTAAAACATCATATGATGGAAGGAGTATCAGGTCGTATTTTTCTAGATGGAGCGCTGGTGAAACCAAAAACTTCGAAACTCGTAAATGGACAGGTTTTTGGTGAGTTTGGTTCAAGGAAGGTGTTCTTCAAGCAATGATACCTTTATCCTCGAAGTGCACACCTTGACGTGAATTTTCTTTCGTACACGAGGAACTTTAACTCGTCGCAACCGTCCCTTTCTCGATTGCTCGCTCGCAAAACGGTTATACGAGCGTTCGGCTAGCAGCCTGCCAGCACTATAACAGATTTATGCCACGCGTATCCTCGTCGTTTATATCCCAGTCAGCTCCGACGAGAAAAACGAAAGAAACAATCTTTTGGAGAACGAGTTGTGGCATTGGTCTCTTCTCCTCGGAGTTTCTAGTTTTCTCATCCAGCATTCCGCTGATGGTCGATCCAGCCAAGATTTCCAAACGATTTTCGAACCCAAACAAACGAACCCAAACAAAAGCAAACATTGACAAATTTCACTATGGAAACCTAGACTACGTCAGAAGTTGCAACGGTGGCTTCAAAGCCCATCAATATTGACCATTTCACTTTCTCGTTGGCGTTTCAATCATTAGGCACATCAGGATTATCACAGGCACAAACTTCCACTCCAAAAAGTTCGAAAACCAGCCATTGGGCATCAAACGATGAACTTATGGTTGCGCATCTAGCTCTTTCCTACTGCGTTGATTGATCCAACCGACCAGATTTCCAACCACGATTATCTCGAACCCAAACAAACCCAAACAGAACTTTGGTAAACCGGATTCCAGACTGAATTATCACCAGATGTCTGTAAAACTGCGTAAAATCCACTTATAGTCGTTTCCGGTCCAAACACTAGGCACATCCGGATTACCACAGTCGGCAAAAATGCACGATTCCAAAAACTAGCCAATGATGGAATACCCGATATAACTATGTATTCCCGGCTTAACTTGGCGAAGTATCGTTCCGAAACTTCGGATGTCGATAGCAAGCACACGTAAGAGCATGGACGGGACGGGTCGTGAAGCCGCGGAGGGACTGAGCAGCGTGCCCCTTTCCTCGGGTACGAGGTACTAGGTGGTGACGGTGGTGGGGTTTAGAGTCTCCTCGAGAGCGAGGGAAGTGTCTTTCTTGCTCGGGTCCGTTTGTTTCTTTCTCTTCCTTCGTTCCTCTCGCTCCGACGTTCCAAGTGCTGGTACCCGAACCGCGAGGGACTCTAACATTAAGGTGGATATAACTGGAGTGAGGAAGATAGAAACCTATGAGGTTCCCAAACAAACCCAAACAAACCCATAACGTTCCCAAACAGACCCAAACAACGCATAAGGTTCCCAAACAAACCCAAATAAACCCATAAGATTCCCAAACAAACCCAAACAACCCATAACGTTCCCAACGAAACCCAAACAAGCCATAACGTTCCCAAACAAACCAAAACAATCCATAACGTTCCCAAACAATCCACAAGGTTCCGTCAACAATCCAATCAAAAACGCCGACCCAAACAAACCCAAACAGCTGTCTTTTTGGTGTATTGGTAAAAAAACACCAGCAGGGTAACCATGTTGCAATTGCGTCGAGTGTGAAGGAAGGGTGTACACGCACTGAACCACACAGGTGCACACGCTTACGCCCACCGTTCTCCCCCTCCCATTTTCAAGGACCCAGAGGGCCCCGATCGGCTCCGTGTCGAGGACCCTCCGACAGGTCCCCTCTTTTCCCTGCTCTCAACGTCCCCTTCCCTTTCGTCCCGGCAAACCTCTCGCCCCTTTTCTTAACCCCTGTTTACCCCTCTCTACTTCTCATCCCAGCCTGCCATCTTATAGCCCCCACCCCACCCCACTCCATTCGCTCTTCTGGGACCCTAGCGAGAATTGCCGACCAGCCAGCCAGCCGTCTCGATATATATTTATATTTGGTTCTAATACGCCCGATGGGCCCCAGGAATGGGGGGCCCCCCAACGCCTCGAGGCTTACGGCCTCGTGCGAACGCTGCACGCAGGCACTCCACCACCAGCACACAAAATGGCAATCCTTTGGATAAATGCCTCGAGCCAATGCTTCCAACACGCACCTACGGAAATATTGATATTCCGAACTGCGGACACCCCCCCAGTCTCTTTTGACATTGCGTGTAACGAATCGCGCAGTTCCTACGATTGCCCCGCGCCCCCTCGTTATTCCGATCCATCGTCACCAAACACATGTATCCTGCGCACTTTGCGTTGCTGTTGGGGTCTCCAAATGTACAACTGGGTAAAACCGGGATAAAGAAAGAAAAAAATACTTTCTATCTGTGGATCTAGTGGCGTAATGAATGAGGCTTAATTGGTATTTGAAGGATAGTCGTTGACTGATAAACGGTGATTGTTATTGCCTATGTGAACGAGTGGATAAGACTCGAGGTCGTTTAGTGAGATGATTATTGGCTGGGTGTTAATCGTTGGTGATTGGGAGGTTGGCTGATTGTTGATGACTGATAGTCGTTTGGTTAGCCTTGAGTGGGAATCAAGAATGATGAGGATTGGGTGATTATTGTTGGCGATAGGTTGGTGGTTGATCATTATCGGCTGGCAATTGTTGGCTGGTTATCATTGATTGGATATCTGTGGATTATCATGTTTTTCTGGCAATTGTTGGCTTATAATGGCTTACTGGATATCATTCATGATCATTATAGGCTGGCAGTTGGCTGATCGTTATTGATTGGACGTCAGTGGATGATCATGGTCAACTGGCAGTTGTTGGCTGATCATTATTGATTGGATATCAGTGGATGATGATGATCAACTGGCAGTTGTTGGGTCATCATCATTGATTGGATATCAGCGGATGATCATGATCAGCTGGCAATTGGTGACTGATCGTCATTGGATATCAACCGATGATGATGATCAGCAGGCAGTTGTTGGCTGATCGTCAATTGGAAGTTCTTTCGATTGGACCCAAGCTTGATGACGTTTCGTAAAATTCCGAATATCCGTTTAGGAAATTCCTGAGTATTTGCAAACCCTGGTCCTGATCGGTACCAGCTACCTCTGCTGTATCACGACTCTCCGGCTTTGTTTGGGTCACTTGTCGTCCATTACGTTGACGTTTCACTCGTAAAAAGCCGGTGTATCCGCAACGAGGAGTCTCCTTATGGGAGAGGATACCGTGTTAAACGCCAAACGGATATAGAGCCTCGCGAGTATAATAGCCGTTGGGGTATCTGTGCCGAGGTCTTATCGCAAAGTCGGGTCTCCCTTCGAAGGTCCTGAACTCTGATCCTACGAAGAAGCCTCGGGTAAGAGAGACCCGGGGATTCCGAGTGACCGCGAGCCAAAGGGACAGGTGGCACGCGGTGCTCCTCCTCCTCCTCCTCCTCCTCCCTGCCTCCTTCCTCCCAGACTTCCTCGATCCGTGTACAGGCTTGGATCGAGTATTCGTTGCGGGTTTTACGCTTGCGAGACCAAACATGATGCGACAAGGCCTATAAACTACATTCTCGTCTCTCTCTCTTTTTCTCTTTCTTTCTCTTTCTCTCGCTTTAAAACTGAATTCTACATCTATCTCTTATTTAATTTAAATGTAAACTTGGCTTTATTTATATAATCATTGTTTTCTCAATTATACCATTTTTTAATCATATTAAAATTATTATGTTCTTATTTTACATGTTTCATTATTATTATTATTATTATTTCATTATTATTATCATTATTTCATTATTATTATATTATTATAACATTTTTTGAAATTTTCGTATTTAGTCTTTTAGTTTTATTTTAGTTTAGTTTATTTAGTTTAGTTTTATTCTTTCAATTTTATATTTTGCATGATTAATTTTTGATATTATTATTATCATTATTATTATTGTTATGACATTTTCTTGATTTTTTTTACTTTTGTTTTTCAAATGTTTTCGATTCCCGGTGCTCGTTTGTTTGGTTTTGATTTTTGACTGTTTTTGCATTACTTTTCATGGTTTATCTATATCGAACCGATTATCTATATCATTATTTTACATTTTTCATCATTATAATATAATTATAACATTTTTTAAATTTTCGTATTTAGTCTTTTAGTTTTATTTTAGTTTAGTTTATTTAGTTTAGTTTTATTTCTTTCAGTTTTATATTTTGCATGATTTTTTTGTTATTACTATTATTATTATTATTGTCATTATTATTGTTAGAATATTTTCTTAATTTTTTTTTTGTTTTCTTTTTTAAATGTTTTCGATTTCCGGTGCTCGTTTCTTTGGGTTTGATTTTTGACTGTTTTTGCATTACTTTTCATGGTTTATCTATATCATTACGATTTTAGTTTTTTGTCTTCTTTCGAGTTGATTTTTAGTGCTCATTTATTTTATTTTTTTAATTTTTTCATTTTTATCGATTCGTCGTTCAGGGTTTATGGGTTTAAATTTTTTTGCTGCTTTCAAGTTGTCTTTGAGCGATAATCAGGAGGGTTTTTCATTTTTTTTTAAATTCCGATGGATGATGACCGTTTAAAGGAACTTTTAATGACGGCTTGGCTTGGATACAAAAAATTGGAAAGGATTGAACTTGATCTTCATTGGATCTGGCCTTCAGGGGTGCTGTAACGATACGAGCGTTCGTTTGGTTTTTTCTTTTGTTTTTTTTTTCTTGTTTGGGTTGGCTAGTCGTTGCATTCGCCAAGTATTCCAGAGGAGACACTTTCATCCACGTTTTCTATGAGTTCCTGTTAAACGAGTCAAAGAAAGCCTCGCGGGAGGGAAAACTCTCGTGGCATCTCCCACCTTCACTTTTTTTTTTCCCACAGTGGGCTCGTTACAACTTCCTGGGCGTTTCCGGGAGGGGGGTATCGTGTGGTATGGTTATTCCTGCGCGAGTTTATATCCCAAGTGCTAACACTCGAGGTAACGTTCGCGTGAGTTCTTCCAGTTCGAATGCAACCCTAACGGGAAAAACTTGCCCAATGAAAAGGAACAAAAGAACGAAAAAAAAAAAAAATGAAATAACAAAAAAAAAAAATTTATCTTCGTAGTATAACGAATAGCGAGAATCGCCGGAAGACGGGATTCCTTTTTGCACTCGTCGTAGAATACGGCTGATATCCTATTGACTCCGATAACGACAATCAAAAAGAGAAAAAAAAAACGAAAAATAAAACTAGATTTTTTTAATCGTTCTCCATAATTGTCGTAAATTCAACAACGATAAATTTCAATTCAGCAGTCGAAACGGGTACTCTATTTTTATTGGATTTTTTTTAAACCCATTTTGTTTAACGCAAACGAATTTTTTTTATTTTTATTTAATGAAATATATTATTTGTTTGATTGTAAGTTGTTAATTTTTTATTTGTCGATTGGGATTGATAAATGATTATTTTTTTATACTTGAAAGTACAATTTTTAATTATTTATGAAAAGTTACTTTGTTTTTCGATCTTTTGATGTATCATTGAATGGTTATTTAAAAGTAATCACAATTCTTGGAAATTTGGGGTATTGTAGATCTTGATGGAATTTAAGATGGATATTTTTTTTCAGAATTACACAAATATTTATTTCATTGGTTTCGAGTTATTGAATAATATTTATAACAACAATGTTTCGTATTAGGCAAATTTTTTTCATTAATTTTATAAATCATCTCCGATTAAAGTAAATTATCAGTATTAATTTTTTCAATTTTACTAACGTGATTTTTTAGTAAAAATAAATCAGCCTTCCTACTGTGAGTACCAAAAGTGTCAAATATTTATAAAATTTTCGTTAATTACTACTCAAATTAGTACTTATTAGTCTAACGTGTTAACCATTTATCAAATCATCGTAAATTAGTACCTCCAAATAAGGAATCGTAATTAAAGTCAAATCAAGTCATTCAGGTCTGTTTTATAAAACCCAAAAAAAAAAAAAAAAAAACTTTTCGAGTAAAAAATCAATGGAGTGTGTGTGAGTAAAAATCATCGAAATTAGCACATTGGAGACCTAATATCTTTAGAGTTTGAAGAGCATTGGTACGATATTGGTTTTTTCTATAACTGAAAGGTTTGCTTTTGAGTTATTTGTTTAAGGGGTGATGAAACTCGAGAGGGAGTGAAACCCAATGACAGGGGGAAATTGAAAAAAAAATATTGATTCAATATTTGCGATCGATGAGTGAGGTAGAGATAGGTTGAATCTTATTTTATTTGACTGGGGTAGTGGAGAGGTTAGGGAAGCTCAGAAGCGCCTCGACTGATGAGGCCTCCTCTTTCCTCTGGTCTTTCCTTCCTCCTATCTCGTTGAGATCTAGTGAAACTCGTACGAGATTCTCTGGGGAGCTCAGTTAACAGCTTGGCAAACACGCTTGGTTCGCTTCCACGTACTTTTTTCCTTCGCCTCTGTATCTTTGCTTTTCTTCGTCACCTTCGTCTTCTCGAACGAGGTAGTTTCCATTCCAGTTTCGCATCGCCACCGTTCCACCGACATCCTTGAATCATACGCCGTAAAATTCTTGAGACGGAAGTAACTCCGTCATCGAAATTGTGTGTCCTGGAAACGGGACTCTTTGTTGATTGAGGCATTCCGCTTTTCTTTCGTTCTGTCTGAACATTGTGTTTTGTCGTTGTTGATTTTTGTTAGTATGGAGATTCAAGGGGTTCATCGATAACCCAAACGCACCTGATACGATCATAAGTAACCCAAACAAACCCAATAAGACTATGGATAACCCAAACGAACCCAAACATAGCTAATAGGACTGTAACAAACCCAAACAAACTTAATGAGATTATGGCTAACCTAAACAAAGCCAAACATGGCTAATAGGACTTTTGATAACCCAAACGAAGCCAAGAAAACAATCGGTAACCCAAACAAACCTAATGAGACTTTAAACAACTGAAACAAACCCAAACAACTCCAATAAGACTCCAAATAACCCAAACAAACCCAATAGGAATTTTAATAACCCAAACGAAGCCAAGAAAACTATCGGTAGCCCAAACGAACCCAAACAAACCTAATGAGACTTTCAATAACCCAAACAAACCCAAGCATATCCAATAAGACTTCAAACGAACCCAAACATACCCAATAAGACTCCAAACAAACCCAAACAAGCCTAATGAGAATTTCAAGAACCCAAACAAACCCAAGCATATCCAATAAGACTCCAAACAAACCCAAACAAACCCAATAAAACTATCCATGGCCCAAACGAGGGCCAACAAGACCCACGATAACTCAACAAAAATTTGAAGAGTTCGCGTTCGAGTGTCTCGGTCCTCAGAATTTCGTCTGAGTCTGATGAAAATGCTGGGAAGGCTTAAAATCGCGGAAATAATGAAAAATAAAAAAATGTTGGATGTCCGCGGGGTCCGGGGGGAGGGAGAAGAGCGAGCATAAGCCCCGAAGGCTCGGGTAGTACGAAACGGTCTTGTTGGTCTTGGTCGATGCGTACGAGGGAATGTGAGAAGGATATAGGTCTGGGAAGGAAGGATGAGTTTCAGAAGGGAATTATGCAGATTGCAGGCCTGGGTCTGATGGGCCCTGATGGAGCTTGGGGTACGTGATCCTCCAGCGACGTGCCGGGCATATATTCGCCTCCGTTCTGTCGAGAGGGACCGTATCAACTCCGTGGTTCCAGCGTTCCCGGCATTGTACACAGTAGTACCGGCGAGAGAGCTAACCGGGGATCTTCACTATCCAGATTCCCGATACTTCGTACCGATCGAATATTCAGTAATCCCGAGTTGCATTACTGAATATCACGGATTATTCTAGCTGTTAGCGATGCTATCTGACTGATTCATATTTAATGGAGTGTACGGATTGAAAATGCTGGTCTGGGTGTATCGCAGGATTATGGGGGCCGAGCGTAGTAACGTGTTCCCTGAGACCCAATAGGACAATCGATAACCCAAACAAATGGAATAAGAACTTGGATAACCCAAACAAATCCAATAGGAACATAGATAACCCAAACAAAGCCAATAAGGCCAATGATAACCCAAACAAAGCCAATAAGGCCAGTGATAACCCAAACAAAGCCAATAAGGCCAATGATAACCCAAACAAAGCCAATAAGGCCAATGATAACCCAAACAAAGCCAATAAGAACATAGATAACCCAAACAAGCCCAATAAGTTTAATGATAACAAAGTCAATACGGCCAATGATAACCCAAACAATGCCAATAAGGCCAATGATAACCCAAAAAAACAAACTCAGAAAGCCATTGATAACCCAAACAAACCTAATACGAACATTGATAACCCAAACAAAACCAATAAGTTTAATGATAACCCAAACAGACCCAATAAGACCAATGATAACCCAAACAAACCCAATAAGACGTTAAACAACGCAATAGTATTGGGAAATTAAATGAAAAGATCGATTTTCTTGGATTCCAGGGATCCAAACGTTATCATAGATAAACCATATTTTCTTTGATAACAAAAACCCTCAGGGGAGACAATAGGACGTGCACAAGAGAGAAACGCCGTGCTTAGAAACGGACACCACTTTTGTGATACGCGATGGTGAACCCATACTGTTATCGTCTCGTTCAGCATCGTGGAAACGGACATCAACTCTACACTCCTCACTCCTGGTGCGGATCCTTTTTCTTTCTTCCTTTCTCCATCTCGTTTTTCATTCCTCGACGATATACGCTCGTGCACGATTCGCCGATGTGAGTTTGCTCGCACGCACGACGGCCCCATCGCGAGAACCAATCCGGTCTGCCAATCTCGTCGAATAAACATCGGGACGATCTCAGCCCAACTATATTAACGAACAGTTTCACCGCTTGGCATCGTCGTTCCTACAGAATGGTTCGATTCGTCTACAGCATTCATTCCTTCGTGTTTAACACCCTTAAAACATTCGCGTTTTCAATCAGGATGCCGAAAAATGAAAAATCACGACTTTCCATGCTTCGAAGCTTTTTGTCACGATTTTTAGTGATTTTCACTTAAAATCGGTCAAATTTGCGCGAAAATCCAACTTTCGCGTGATAAATTGTACGAACGACCTTGATATGACCTTTTTGCATGATTGAATACATTTCCTGCCGATTTCAGATGACTTTCACTTGGAATCAGTCAAATCGTTTAAATTACCTAAAAATCACGTTTTTGCCTGTTTCAACTTTCTCCTAATTTACTAAGTAGAGTTGTTACGTACTTTCAATGACGACTGATCGATTCATCATTGAATTCAAAGGATAAACGGACCGGAAATGGGCGGAAACTTCCTAAAACTGGGGTCTATTTTACCTCGTCGTAAAATTGGGTTCTGATTACGGTGAAATTATTGCAGAGGTTTTGTAGGATTTCTAGGACGTTGATGCTTTGACTGGTATCCGATGTGCAATTTTCGCACAGGCTGGTATAACGAATCTCCTACGTAATCTCAGTTGCTCCGGAGTCTCGAGGCGTCTCGTCCACATTCTTCTCTCCATCTTCACTCTACTTTGGCGCAGGTAGCCCCGGACCGGAATGCGCACGATCTTCGAGCACTTCAACGAGGCATCTTGAAGATACGTAATTACGTTTTTACGACGAAGATCCTCGACGCGCCACGTCCTTCGTTACCGGTTGACGATTTTACGAAAAATTCACGCAAGGCTTGGCTGATAGTTGTTTTTTTTTTCGCCATCGAGAATGGTTGCTTTGCTCGCGAGGATAACTGGACCTAGCGTGTAAAGTTTAAATGCGCTTGATTGCCCGGTGCATCATTTTCGGCCATGTACAACGTTAATCAAGCGTCATTTCCCAAACGCATCGAAATTTATACGATCCATGAAGATCGATATCTCTGAACACGCAAATATTTCACTCAAGAGGGAACGTTCTGCAATACCATCGAAGTCGGTATTGCAGAACGGTACTGTGAATACCCGCGTATCTCCTGAACGACTCTTCAGAATTTCATGAAATTTCGTCAGCCAGTGTCGAATTGATAAAGGAAAAGCTTCGTCTCCTTAAAATTTCTTAGCAACAAATTATTATTTTTTAATTTAATTAATACGTGGGCATTTATTATTCTGTTCTTGTTTCGATTTCTCTCAGGGCGAAATAGAACACTACGTGACGTACGAGATATATAGCTGAAATCGTTGGACCCACATTTTTCAAAGATGAAAAATGTTTCAACGATAAATAAGAGAACCATGCCCTGGGTCTATCAATTCTCCGAGTCATGATGCTCGGTTCGACGAAAAAATGGTGAAAGTCCACGAGAAAACCGTGTTTTTGTAAATTAGTGAGGTAATGTAGATCTTCTACATGAGCATAAAGCTAATAGTTCGAGTGCCCGAAGAACATACCCCACTTGCGCCGGTTCCTAGTCATCCTAGATTCGTAGGCTTTAACTGCGCAATCAACCCAACTCCGTAGTCGGTGTGGAGGCCGTAATATACACGGAGTCCCAGTGAGAGTGGACCGAGCTGAAGCGCGGATAAAAGTGTAAACGATAATGGCCCATCAAGTCTCGGGTACTCGTGTAGAAAAAGGTGCCTGTGTGAGAATCAGGATTTACGAGATACCACGTGTAAATCATGTACCGCCTAGAAACTCGCTTCTGCGCCACGCCACGGTCCAATGCACCAATCTTCGTAGCTATGAGAATGTAAATGGCTTCACACTGGATACAGAAAATCACCAAAGTGATCCACGATTAATGCACCATTCACCGTAAAAACGCCACGTGCGATACGTTCCCATTTTGAGGTTATGAGATGATCGTGAAAAGGCGGAGGGACAAAAACACAGGCTGACCAGAAGAAGTGATGGCAACGCTATCTTCGAGAAGAGAACGAAAAGGAAGTGTTGTTATCGACTTATCTCGAAGAGTCGTTTCATTATGAAGACCGGTAGCCTAGAATCTGTGCAACTCCCTAGAATTATCGTATCGGGGTTACGTTTCTTTTGGTTTATTTGGGTCTTCCATCATCCGGAACGATTCTGCAATTTTGCAGTGCGTTTGTAACAACTGCCTCGTACTTGCTGTTCAACATCGAGCAGTTACACACAACCGTTGACGTAGTACCATCATAATACGTAAGCTTGTAGGCAGACTAGATTTTGGGTTTGGGTTTGTAGGGTTTGACAATCGTAATGTTTGACTGTCAATTCGACAAAAAAATTTATCCTTTTTCGTCCATTTTCAAACCGAAACATACAAAATCGCAATGTAAGAATAATTCTGTCTTTTTGTCACTTTTTTCGTGATTTATGATCTTGTGCATTACACGTACCGAATCTCTGGTAACTTTTTACTGATTACCGGTCCTGAAAGAGCTAAGATCACAACAACGTGAGAAAAATTCACTTTTTGTTCATTTAAGTGATTCTTTCGGACGATTAAATGACACTTTAAGGCAGAAAATGAAAACTGGACTATAGACGTCCCGGCTATAGGACATCCGGATATCTCCGTAGCCTTCTGAGTCGTCCAGTTGTAGCTTTTACAAAACGGTATATCCAATCGAGGATGCAGCTACTGGTTTGCATATAAACTCGTCTCGTGGAAGTTCTCGCTAAACGTGTTCGCCAGCAAGTGTTGCGTCTATGTTGTATACGCCTGTACGGGACCGCAGGTATGTTTTCAGGTTGAGTCAGCTTAGGGTTCGTTCAGTGGCATCTTCTATGGCGGCCAGGATCGCGGTTGGCTCGCTCAGTAATTTCTCTCGGTCTCAATTAGATTCCATGACCGCAGGAATCCCGTGAGCCTCGATCAACTTTACCAGACCCCCTCCCCTTCCGTTTTGCGTCCGTGTTATTCCACGATCTTTCAGAGACTGGAAGAGTTCTCGCTCGCACTCGTTGGAACGTCTAAGCAGTTCTGGAAACTGGCTTTACGCGAAAGGGTCTTTTCTAGGGCTTCGAACAAGTGGGCGGTTTGAGCCAACACCATCAAACCCTGGACTCGTATCATACGTTGATGAATCAAGTGCTCTTTGATGGAACCACCTAGTACGACGAGCAACCGCAATCTATAACTACCAGTCATCATCATCATCGTCATCATCATCATCATCATCATAATTGTAACCCCAGCGTAGATCATCGATTACCACTTAGCCTCTCGGACGACAACCGTGCAACTGGCTAAACGCTGATTATGCGCAAACGCCGATAATGGAACCCATAAATTTTAACCCCGATCCTGACTTCGATAAATCACTCGTACGATCACAGATTTCTTCTTTTGCCTTCAAGACTCGAAACTTTCACAATTTACAATGAAAAATTGTACCTCACTCGTTATAATTTAATACGACGTGAGTTTAAACAGCAATCATCTGGGAAATCATTCAAGGCTCGAAGCTACATGATTTTCATTCAATTGAGTTTCGTGTTTATGATTTTTTAAGCAAATACACTTTTTCTTTCAATTTTTGGTGGTTTGCACTCGGAATCGATGAGATTTGTGATTTAATCGGATTTTTAAATTATCAGCTGATGAATTTGGATCAATTCAATGATTTTACGAGTTTCGTGACTTTTGTCGTACGGATTGATGGGAAATTACGGTTTTACAGTTTTTATGGGTTGGGTTATGGTTTAGAATGGTTTTCGACAGTTTTTTGTCAATCTTTCGATAATCAGGAAAAAGCCAGTCAGCCAATCGTTAATTGTTTCACCGTACCAGTAGAATACTGACGTCTGGACGCTTTTATACGTAAATCATTTTCCAACTTACTCGGATTGCTTTTATCCGTCGTTCGAATGGAATACGATTTTTCTCTTTGTGTAATCCATCTTTGTCAGAGATGATTGGCGTTTGAGGGCAGAAGCAAAATCTTGCGTCTCCCATCAATCAATTTCCAACCTTCGAAGCAAACGGTTTTTCTTTAGTTTTAAATGTCAATCATCTTTCAAGATGCTCTGAAGGAAAAAAGGTTTTAACTCTCCCTCCCTCTCTCTCTTTCCCTTTCTTTCATGTGGTTCCGAATGGTGTGAAAAAGAATTCTGTATCAATTCCATCTTGGAATGATCAATCGTTTCAGCCCTCAGCAGTTTTTTTAGCTATTGATGGAAAGTGTCTGAAACGACGACGTTCCAAGTGTCTTCAACTTTACGATTACTCTTCGATCTTATTTTCGTTCTTATATCCACTCGCATTTCAAACCCAAACAAACCCAACTATTCCCAAAAAATTCCCAAAAGTTTCAAGGCCATTTTTTAATTTTCTCAATTTTCAAAACCATTTGGATTTTTTTTTCAAAATTTCAATAATTCTGCCGATTTTTTTACACGATTCCTGATTTTTTGTAATACAACTTTTTTTCACGTGAAAAAAAAAACAAAATTATTGTGTCTGACATTTTGAAATAAAAATAACTATTTAAAAAAATCGCAGAGCTTTTGAAACCCAGCTACCTCGACTCTCTTTGTTTATTACTAAAATCACCAACAATTTCGTTTTCTCGAGATAAAATAATTTCGACAATTAAGGGTCCTCTCCATTTTCATTTTTTTTTTTATTGCTTCGGCCCAAACGCTGGAACGAAAAAGAGCTCGGCGAAAAAAGCGACCGTGAGACGGCGCCTTCCAGGTAGCAGTATTCTTGGTCTATAATTTAGACAAAAAAATAAAACAAAAAAGAAACACGATACCGGTCTGAAAAAGAATAAAGCAGACACCGCGATTTCCAGGTAAAGCCTGGGGGCCCTAATTTTCGTTGTTCGAATTCACCTTCCGATTGTTTCGCCGTTCCCGTTACCTACCGGCTATTGCGTCGATCAAATATCCTCCGAACTCCTTTCCCCTCGTTTCGTACATTTCTCATGTTTGCTTCCATTATCTGTTTTTTCTATTTTTTTTTAACGCGATTTTCGTGTCCCTACGAGCAACGTTCAATCATCGTTCCTTTTCAAACTGAATTTCCATTTTTTTACTCCGTTTTTGAAAAACGCTTTGAGCCATTTTTTTTCTTTTTTTCGGATGCAAAAAATCAGTTTTAATCTCCCAATTAAGCTTAGAAAGAAAATTGTTTTTGGTAATCAAAAATATGTTTTTTTACTTTTTAAAGCCTTGTGGTTTTTTGAGAATTCATCTTTGAAATCATATTAAAATTTTCGTATTGAAATTTTCATTTTGAATTTATTTAATGAAATGTAATTTCGTAATGAAATGGAATTCATATTTTCTTCGTTTTTTCGGATGCAAAAAAAAAAGTTTTAATCTTCCAATTAGGTTCGAAAAGAATATTGTTTTTGGTAATCAAAAATATGTTTTTTTTTACTTTTTAAAGCCTCGTGATTTTTTGAGAATTCATATTTGAAATCATATTGAAATTTTCAATTTGAAATTTTCATTTTGAATTTATTCGATTTATTTGAAAAATAAAATTACATAGTGAAATGGAATTCTTTTCAAAATTTTACGAATCAAATTGCTGGATTAAATAGAAGTAAACTTCGAATCCCTCCCCTCGTACGATTTTTTCTTTTTCCCCCATCCTTCCTTTTCACTTACGCCCTTATCGATGTCATGCACTCAACAGACATTACTCTTGGCCTTGAATCGAGCGTGTGTTGGCGCTCGGAGTTTGTTCCGCTGGTAGCATATGAGACCGACACGCGGATGGTGTACGCGTGAATTATCGTTGGGGTGAGCCCAACGAAGGGAAGAAGAGGGGATTGGCATTCTCGAGGCGAAGAACTCATGCAAAAGTTAGCGACGAAGGGCTCTCGACTGGATAAAAAGAGAAACGAACTTTGCTTTCCTTTGGAATCGACGATTATCGAATTATCATTTGATCATTAATTAATAATTTATATCGCAATTTAATGTGTAATAATTGAAAAATTCATTTATTCGACAAGTGAAAAAACAAAAAAATGTTGGTTTTTTTATGGACTACTGATCAAGTCAAATAGAGAATATAAATATAAATAATAATGAATATAATATATAAAAATATTTTTTAAATTATATTTTATTATATATTTTTATATATTATTTGAATATTATTTATTTTTTTATTATTAAAAAATATGATATAGAAATATATCAATTATTATATTATATTCAATATAATAAATAAAAATATATTTTTAATTATATTTTATTATATTTCTTATCTATTATATAAATATTATTTATTTTTGTATTATATGAAAATATAATGTTAAAATATATTAATAAAAATCAAAAATTTATATTATAACCTAATAAAAATATATTCTATGTTTTGTTCAGCCAACTCGTATATTTGCATCGTCCCAGTAGACTAACCCCTTAACTCTCGTGTATCCTACTGTGAGCAAGTGAATAAATGGCGAGTACAGGAGACGGCAAATTGGTTAAGGGTGCCGCGTCTTCGAGCATAAAGTTCTCGAAATAGATACCACAGTTATATCCGAAGGCTGGAATACATCGTAGCATTTCTTGGATCGTATATACATGGTGAGTCACGAGAAAGCCTGAGTTTCTCTCTTTTATTATTATTTTCTCGTTTTTTATCAAAATAAACTTTCATGGCTTTGAAAAAAATGAGAGAAACCCAAACAAACCCAAACATGACAAAATAAAATAAAATAAAAATAAAATAAAATAAAATAAAAATAAAAATAAAATAAAATAAAAATAAAACAAAAAAATATAAAATACTCAAATATAATAAACCCAAACAAACCCGAACATAATAAAATACAATACAATTAATTAAAATGAAATAAAATAAAATAAAATAAAATAAAATAAAATAAAATAAAATAAAATGAAATAAAAATTAAAAAAAAAAAAATAATTAAATAAAAACAGCCACACGGATGTTTCGAAATCATTAAAATTTCGATATTTAAATACTTGGTGGTACGAAAATCCGGCAGATAAATTCGATTTCACCGTTTCTCGTGGATCGCCCTATATACGAAATACAACTCAAGATTAAGTGAGCAACGGCTCCAGACGCATTACTATCAATTAAGGGAAGCGATAGTCGCGGTCTGAGGGTAAAGGATCTTCGTTTCGGTC
The DNA here is from genome assembly GCA_030522765.1 of Ophioninae sp. B BG-2022a. Classification (NCBI taxonomy): domain Eukaryota; kingdom Metazoa; phylum Arthropoda; class Insecta; order Hymenoptera; family Ichneumonidae; species Ophioninae sp. B BG-2022a. The sequence continues at coordinate 19,557 of JAPYZJ010001578.1, forward strand.
GTGGACGACGCAGCCTTTAGCCTAGGTGCATATGCCCCTACGAAATATTGAGGTTAGGTGTGCTCCCCTAACATACATCGAAGAGGGGCGGGAAGGGGGAGGGGGGATAGGCTTACAATGGCGTTGAAGCGATACAGGAGGTACTTGGGTTTGGCTGAGGGTGCACTAGGGGGAAACTAGGGGGAAACTGGGGGAAACTAGGGGGAACTAGGGCTTAACGGACGTCGGATTAATCCTTTGTAACGGTCGGGTGAACCCCCAGGTTCCATGTTCCATACGTATACTCGTAGATATATACCAACGTCTAACGAATGCCCCCTGTACTATACATCCCTAATGCTCAGTCCACATATCCCTAGATGAGGAGAGGTGTATGCTAATTTCCCCTAATGCCCGGAACATCGTTCGTAACCTCGTTAACGTTATCCCCCCCCTCCCCCCCCCACCCCTAGGGTAACGATACCTCGAGTACACCTGATCGTCCAGTTGATTTTTTCGACCCGGAAATAGCAAAAAAAGAAAAGGCTTCTCGTCATCGATTTTTTTTCTTCGATCCTAAAATTCATCTCTAGAATGTAAAAGAAGACGAATCTTTGCTGGGCTGAGTTCGTTTGAGTTGAGAGTATCGTTGGAAAAGTTGATAAAAAAAACTTAATAAAATTTGATAAACTTGGAAATTTGATAAACTTGGAAATTTGATAATCTTGAAAATTTGATAAACTTGAAAATTTGATAAACTTGAAAATTTGATAAACTTGAAAACTTGAAACTTGAAAATTTGATAAATTTGAAAACTTGAAACTTAAAAATTTGATAAACTTGAAAACTTGATAAAGAACTTTTTTTATCCCATGATTATCGATTGACAAATTGATATTGAAAGTTATCGCGCGATAATTAATTGATAAATGTGATAATTTGATAATAATTATATTATTATTGATTAATTTGATAATAATTAGATTATTATTGATAAATTTGATAATTTGATAATTATTTGAACAAATTTGATAATTTGATAATAAAATTGATAATGTCGCGAGTTATCAAGTGATAATTGATTAATTGATATCGAAAGTTATCACGTGATAACCAATCGATAAATTGTTATCGCGATTTATCACGTGATAATCAATCGATAAATTGTTATCGCGAGTTATCACGTGATAATCAATCGATAAATTGTCATCGCGAGTTATCACGTGATAATCAATCGATAAATTGTTATCGCGAGTTATCACGTGATAATCAATCGATAAATTGTTATCGCGAGCTATCACGTGATAATCAATCGATAAATTGTTATCGCGAGTTATCACGTGGTAATTAATCGATAAATTGTTATCGCGAGTTATCACGTGATAATCAATCGATAAATTGTTATCGCGAGTTATCACGTGATAATCAATCGATAAATTATTATCGCGAGTTATCACGTGATAATCAATAACTAAACGATATTTCGTTTCACGTAATTCCTACGAAGCCTCCGGTGGTGATGTTCAAATATTTGGTCACTTTGAATAAAGTATAATTAATTCACGACGCTCGTAAGTATGGGAATAAAAAGTGAAAATAGAAGAATTCGTTTTTTCCCCCCTCGGGCGTGAATAGACGCGGAGGAAGAAAAGAAAGGAAAGCCGCGAAGATGTCCGAACATCTGTTACCAGGAGGTGGCAAGCACCGGCGGCGACAACGCTCGTGAAAATTATTAATCCTGTCAGAAATACTAAATCATAGCTTGGTGTGCTCTGCGAATGGGAGAGAGAGAGAGAGAAAAGAGCTTGGAGGGAAGACAATCTGAGAAAAGCGACAGAATCGTACAAGCTTAGAAAAGAGAGGAAAATACTTGTACGAGGCTCCTTTTTTCCAACCTTGATTTAACGTCTTTACTTTAAAAGTCCTCTCTCACCCTCTCCAGCATTCCCTCCCAGCTCGATAAATTTATCGCTCTCGTGAAGAATTTTCAAGATTTATTTGTTTTTTTCACCTTTTTTTTTCAGTCTTGATTTATAGCCTTTTGTATTTGTTTAGTGATGGATCGTGACGACGATATATATATTTATTGTGTATTTGGTTTAACAAGATAAATAAATAAAAAGTTTTTTTTTTTTAAATTTAAATAATCATTTTTGGTTTGAAAAGAATAAAATATTCATTTCTAGGAATGAATTTCGTCGCGTAAATTAATAATATTAGGTTTTAGAAGAACAATAATTTGAATCCTCGTGACGTTGAATTTTGCATAATTGAACATTCGATCAGTATTTTTTGTTTAATCATTTTTCGAATATTAATCGATAATCGAATGGGCTAGAAAATTTAGATATTCGATTTTGCAATCGTTTTCGATTCGAAACTCCAGAAAAATTATGAATGTCGAATATTTTCAGTGGGTTGGATTATTGAAAAATTAAAAAATATTGGATCATTGATAAAATGAATAGAAAGAAAAAATTAATTGAATAATTGAAAAATAAATGAAAAATTGGATCATTGAAAAAATGAAAAAAAAAATTAATTGAATAAGGGAAAAATAAATAAAAAATTGGATCATTGAAAAAATGAAAAAAAAAAAAAATTAATTGAATAAGGGAAAAATAAATGAAAATTTGGATCATTGAAAAAATAAAAAAAAAAAATTAATTGAATAATTGAAAAATAAATAAAAAATTGGATCATTGAAAAAATGAAAAAAAAAATTAATTGAATAAGGAAAAAATAAATAAAAAATTGGATCATTGAAAAAATTAAAAAAAAAATTAATTGAATAAGGAAAAAATAAATAAAAAAACGTATTCAGCAAAACTTATGAGGTTGATCCTGAGAGGTGGTTGGTAACGTTGTTGAGGCCGCAATTTTTTTGAGTGGCTCGTATTCCCTGAAGGTAATAAGAAGTCATTTAATGTTTATTGGGCATACTCGAGGCAAGGGATTAACGGTAATTTTACGATCGAAATCCGAGCGCCTCTCTAGTCGTTCGTACGAGGATTTTTCATGTTGATTCCCGGGGTCCCTTTCGACGTTAAATTCCACTACAAAAACATGAAATTTGGCGTCTCTCTCTCGGTCTCTTACTGGTCAAGGGAAACCCTCGAATTCAACGTCGAAACGGTTCCCCTCGGTTAATTAATCGTCGTTGCGCCGTACATGAGCTCTCTGACCTCATCTCTCCGTTCATAATGGAATTTCTAAACGCAGGACAATGAACGAGTTCTCCCGGGTCCGTAGGTGTTTGTGCGGCAAAACAGTCGCAGGTTATGTCGCCTTATATTTCCCTTGACTCGCTTCTGGTGACCGCTCGTTGGACCCCGCTTTCAGGAATGCGTATTGTAAATTCGGACTGCCCCAGGAGGAATAAAATCTCCATGGAATTACTTGACGGCCTCCTCTTTTTTCCATTAAAATACACGTCCGTGGAATGGTGGTCGAGGGAAGATTTTTTCAAACCCAAACAAGCCCAAACATACTCGAATAAACTTTAAAAAAGTCAAACAAACCCAAACAAACTCAAATATATCGAAATAAACTAAAAAAGTCCAAACAAGCCCAAACAAACCCAAACATACCCAAATAAACTTTTAAAAAGTCAAATAAACCCAAACAAACTCAAATATATCGAAATAAACTAAAAAAGTCCAAATAAGCCCAAACAAACCCAAACATACCCAAAGGAACTAAAAAAAAATCACATAAGCCCAAACAAACTAAATAAACCCAGAAAAATTCAAATAAGCTGACACAAACCCAAACAAACCCAAATATACCGAAATAAACTTTAAAAAAGTCAAATAAACCCAAACAAACTCAAATATATCGAAATAAACTAAAAAAGTCCAAACAAGCCCAAACAAACCCAAACATACCCAAATGAACTAAAAAAAACTCAAATGAACCCAAGCAAACTAAAAAAACCCAGAAAAATTCGAATAAACTGACACAAACCCAAACAAACCCAAACACACCGGAATAAACTAAAAAAAACTGATATAAACCCAAACAAACTCAAATATATAAAGATAAACTAAAAAAATCCAAATAAGCCCAAACAAACCCAAACATACCCAAAAGAACTAAAAAAACTCAAGTGAACCCAAACCAACTAAAAAAACCAAGAAAAATCGAAATAAACTGACACGAACCCAAACAAACCCAAATACACTGGAATAAACTAAAAAAAACTCAAATAAGCCCAAACAATTTAAAAAAACTCAGAAAAATCCAAATAAACTGACGCAAACCCAAACACACCGGAATAAACTAAAATAAACTGACACAAACCCAAACAAATCCAAATACACCGGAATAAACTAAAAAAAAGTCAAATAAATCCAAATATATCCAAATAAACTAAAAAAATTCAAATAAGCCCAAACAAACCCAAACATTCCCAAATGAACTAAAAAAAAACTCAAATAAACCCAAACAAACTAAAAAAAACCCAGTAAAATCCAAAGAAACTGACACAAACCCAAACAAGCCCAAACAAACCCAAACATACCCAAATAAACTAAAAACAAACTCAAATAAACCCAAACAAACTAAAAAACCCAGTCAAAAACCCGAAAAACTTAAAAATTCTCAAACAATAAATGAAAAATTCAAAAAACAAAAAAAAAAACACATTACTTTTCCACGAAGATTTCTAACTGGCTAAACGATCGCGAATTTCGTCAATTTTCGAATATCCATTCGTGTATAATAAGCTGAATCAAACCCAAACAAACCCAAACCAGCCCTTTTTTCTTTCCATTAAAAAGGCACGTCCATAAAATCGCCCAAAGTGTACTTCAAGCTACTTTTTCACGTAACCCAAACAAACCCAAACGTCATCGAAAAAACCCGAAAAACTTAAAAATTCTCAAACAATAAATGATAAATTCAAAAAACAAAAAAAAAAAACACATTACTTTTCCACGAAGATTTCTAACTGGCTAAACGATCGCGAATTTCGTCAATTTTCGAATATCCATTCGTGTATGAGTACTTTAAACGTAATGGAATGAAAAGGAGAAGCTTTCGGGAGGACGGTAGTTTGCATAATGAGTCGATTGTTGGAAACTCGCAGGCGACGATCCTCGAGGCCAATGAAGAAACTCGAGGCCCTACGGGACTCGCGATTATTCGCTTTAAGGGGGTTATAAAAGCTGTACGAGGGTGAAAGAGACTGAGTTATAAGGTAAACCGTGGAGAGATTGTCGAAGAAACGTTAGCACCTTTTTGGTCCTCGTAAGCGTTTAAGAGAAGAAAAGGAGAGACGGAGGGCTCAACGAACGAAAAGAACAGTATTAAGGGCTCGTAGGGAATGGGCAGGAAGGTTCGACGAAAAAACCTCCTAAAAGTAACGCCGAGCCATTGGGTGGTGATTTTGTGAAAATCTCGAAGTCTAGGGTGTGTATCAGGCTACAGAATTGGGATTGTGGTTCGAGCATAGGATTCTCCTCGTTCACCCCTAAATTCTCTCGACTTTCACCCTCCCCTGTATAATCTTATGAATGCATAAAAAAAATCTCGTAAACTCTCCGAAACTTCACGAGCCAGCCAAGTCTTTAGATACCACCGAGAAAAACCGTATGGAAAACCGACCAGATCACATTTTGAATCTCTGGAAAGCATCTTTTTTTTTTTTTTAAGCCACAGACAGTTTTGCCTGGAGCAGGCATGTTTATATGGACAAACGAGTAAAGCTTCGAGTTCAGATTCGAGTCGATAAAAAATACGATTTTTTTTACTTAATTTCTATTTTTCATAATTATTTTTATTTTTCATTGTTTAATTGTATTTTTTATTTTTTATTTGTATTTAGTATTTATTTACGTGGATTTCTTGACGAATGTTGGAAAATCGACATCATTCTTAAAAGTTTGAGGAATTAAACATCTGGATGTAATTAGACATTAATTATTTTCGAAAAATTGGATTTCTTTTTTTTTTACGTAATTTCGAGCACCAAAGTATTACTGGATACATTTTTGAGCCTATTCATTTATGGAATAATAAAACGTGAAGTATTTTGAAAGAAGTCAATTTTTTTTACATTTTTAGTCTAGAAAGAAATTCAATTTTTTATTGAAACAGTTTGTAGCCTCAAGGCAATACTATATCGATTTTAATCAAATTAACATCGAACAAAATTTGATTTTCTTGAAATTTTATAAATTTTAAAATTATGTGAATTATGTAAATTAAAAAAATTGAATTTTTATAATATATTATTGTTTATTTGTTATCCATTCAAAACGGAAAACAAATAAACAATAATATATTATAAAAGTTCAATTTTTTAAATTTACATAATTCACATAATTTTAAAATTCATAAAATTTCAAGAAAATCAAATTTTGTAAAAATCACGTTTTTATCGACTCCTGGTGATTTTCCACCCAAGGTGACTGTTTTAGGGTTAAGACTATTTTTTTATCATCGGAAGCCCATTCAAAAAAATCGAGAGCCTGATATTTATTATCCTTTCAATATTTCCGATCGAAGGGAAGTCAAGCGTGATAAAGGACGCGATCTATATTCGAAAGATTTTTTTTTTTGTCTTTTTTCGAGCGAATATACGTCGCGGATAAAAAGTGGTTCATATTCGCGACGATTCTCCCCAGTTCGCGTATGTTACCAGATATATAGTCAGCGAGTCTGTCAAATGCTTACGTGGCGAGAAAAAAAAAAAAACACCCGCGCACGTATTCGATATATTCCCGAACGGGAGGGAAATGTGCGCGACGGGGAATCTCGTAAATAATGATCGAGCAATGTCCCAGCTGTTCGTATCGTAAAAAAAAAAAAAAAAAAAAAAAA